>VYZS01086624.1:0-36209 GCA_013400695.1 Neodrepanis coruscans | reverse complement strand
CAGATTAATCCAACTTTGGATGGGTTGTTACCCAGCTTTTTCCACTCATGGCACAGGGATGCTGTGTATCCATTTAATTTGCCTCATGTTGTCCTGTGTGGAATTCTTTCCCTGTGAGGTCACAATGGCAGCAGAACCATCTCCTGGCTGTTTGCAGAGTTGGGTATAAAAGATGTTTGTTGATAACAATTATTCCCCTTTTCCTCCATGGAAAAGTAAAGCTTCTAATTTTTTTTTAATTATTATTTGAATAATTGTGTGCACTATTTAGCAGGAGTTTATACATCTGACCACAGAAACTGCTGGGCCATGATTAAACAGACCTCCAGTGAATTCTCACCAGTTTAATGTGCTGACTTTTCTGGCCTCTCCTAAAACAACAATAGCATCTATTCCTCAGAGGGAAGAAGTGGATAAAAAGGGAAAAACCAGCACCCAACTAATTTTAGCCAGTACAAAAGGAGACTCCATGCCAGAGGAACTTATGGCATTTTTAGTTTCCCTGCAACTTCCCCCCTGGCATTTCAAGCCCTATTAATAAACAAAACCAGCTTGGGTCAGCAAACAGATGAGCAAAAGCTCTTCCTGATGCCCCTCCCTGCCTTCACCCAGCACCCCAGGAATATTTTCATCATTAAGGCAACAGCACTGGGATGTGTTGTGGGAAATATTCCCAAACCAAACCCATGGCAAGGTCACCCAGCGTTTCCTCAGCAGCCCAGGACCTCCCCACCACTCCCTGCTCAAACAAACCCCCTGTGTCGTGGTGCTGAGGGAGGGAGAGCCAGGCTGGCACCAGAAATATAATTTACTGTGCAGGTATTTGATTTGATAAAATCCCCTCCCTCCCTTAATTTAAAAAAATCCATCTCTGTGTGTCCATATGGAGATGTATAATGGGTTCCTGACAAGGTTGTAATTCATTGAGAGGGGCCAGAGCCACAGTTTGGGTTTGACATGTCACTGCAGCCTAAACCATGGCTGGTTTTCCATGATCCCCTAAGAGGGTAGCATGTTGCAGCTGGCAAAAAAATAAACAAACCTGAGCTCTGTGCTAACAGATTTTTTTTTTTCTTTCATGATTTATGCCACGAGTGAAGGAAAAACAGCCACACACTTGTGAGCAGAGGTTCCACGGGGCCCCTCTGCTGCAGTGTCCTGCCAAGGACATGGACACTGGGAAATACATGGGGAGTAATTTTTTGGGGAGGGGAAGGACAGCATCTGATGTGCTCCTGCAGGACTCTCTTTTCTCTTTGTAACTCCCAGGGAAAGCTGTGCTTCTGCCCAGGAGAACCTCATGGTTCATGTGCAGCACTCAAGCAGCACTTCTTGGGATCAGTCACCAGGTTTTTATTTAAAAGCTTCTCCTTTGTTCTGAAGAGTCAGAAAATTAAAGATATTCCTCTCTAAAAGAGTATTTTCTGCTCTTGGGTGGGTTTCTCTAAATACTGTCTTCAGAAACAAACTCCTGTAGACCTTCCCCCACTTTCCCTCTCCACTCTGGGATGGATTCAGAGCACTGCTCCAGGTCAGAGCAGAGTCCAGGGAGCCTGGAAACTACAAAGTGAGCTCCAGCAAGAGTTGAAATGTCTGTATTTCCCTGTCAGACACTGAGCTGGGGACACTGAACACACACAGAGGACAGGAGAGAAGACACCAAACCAAGTCCAGCTCTGCTCCCTCCTCCCAGACCGCCCAGTCCTGGGACTGGGGCTCTCCCTTTTCTAACTGGGGCTTGGGAAGTTACTTCATTCCCCTCAGCACAACTGCAGGCAAAGCTCTGTGGTTTCTCCCATTGTGTTCAGTTTGTTTTTCTTTCCAGCAGAAACATAAAGGCACAGTGTTGGATTTGCAAGTGGAGATGACAAACACAGAGCATCAGCCCTTGCTTTTCACCCTGGACAAGGGAAATGTTTTAGCTGGATGCCTAAAGAAACAAGGCTTATGTGCTGGTGCTGGATGGATTTCTCCTCTCACTCCTTTCTAGCCCAAAAGTTTTTAATCACTGATAATTTCAAGCAATCCTATCAAAGGAGTAAAGACCTTAAAGATAAGTTCCTAACAGGGAATTGGATAATGAGACAGCTCCCAAATGCTGAGAGGAGCCTCCCCCACCTCTAAGGAAGCAGAAAAAAGGGAGGAAAAGAGAGGGAGAGATGTTGAAAAGTAGCTTTCACTAAACCCTCTGCTCACCAAACTACTTGTTTATTACTGTGAGAATTTTTACATCCATCTCTCTGCTTCCAAGATCCAGGAGCTGAGTCCTAGGAACACATGGGGATGTAGCTTTATGTGCTCTGGTCCATAAAGTTAAACACACACTTTGGAGATGTGGGTCTGAAATCTGGGATCCTGCTGTAACATTTCAGAGACACAACCCAAAGGAACATCTCAGCCCAGAGAGTTTCCAGGGCAACATCCAAACCCAAATATCTTGTGGCCCATCAAAGAAAAAGTGTGTCAGTCTTTATTGTGCAGGAAGACAGAAATTAGCCAATGTCCTCCATGCTTTACAGTGTGCAATCCTCCTGCTGTGTAACTCCCTGAGGACCTGCACACACCCCCAGGGAAACAGAGCTTTTCCAGCACTTCTGTCCTCCCTGCACTGATCCACAGAGCAGCAGCAGCAGCCTGGGTTCATGTGCCTGAGCTTTATATTCTAAAAGTCTACTCTAACAGTGTGTCAAATGTTTGCTTTGGCGATCCTGATTCCTCAAATCCCCTTTTCAGACCAATATTTAAAATGGGAAAAGGCTTTAAAAGAATGGGCGCCAATTACCGGTTCAAAGGTTTTATGGGGCTCCCAGCTGAGCTCTGCTCATGCTAAGAATGGGGATTGGAAAACCCCCCTGTTCAGGCTGCTTTACTGGGGTTTCTTTCCTCTGCTACTGGAGTCCTGAAGGAGGGAGAGGAGCAGCAGGAGGAACAGGGGGCAACGAATCATCTTCGTCTCCCGTAAATCCCAAGAACTGTGATTTTTTACACATCATAAAGACTGACCTCTAAACTATCCCAATTATGAGACCTAAGGAAAATTCAGCTCAGCAGAAAGAAGATGGACTTGCCATCAGTAACAGCCACCACAAAACATATTCCTTTATTACTGAGTTTATAAAAGAGGGAGGAAATTCTGGGCAAATACGCTGTTGCAAACTCACAGTTTATAAAATTTCCCCCAGCTCTGTTGTTAAGCTCAGGGAGATGGGATAAGGTGTCTGTGCAGATGGATGGCTGCAGAGGCAGAATTAGCCTGTCTGGATTTGAAGGGATTTACACAAGGGCAGTTTATGGGGTTATTGTGACAATTTCCCTGATTTTAGGCACCTTATCACTCTGCAGGGTTGATGAGCTCAGGTTTAACAGCCCTGTGCAGCAGTGCTGGAGCACTGGAGAGGGAAACCTGAGGCCACTCCAGATCACTGGGAGGATGCTGCTCCTTGGCAGCAGTTTGGCCCTGGGCTGTTCCCTGTGCTGGTCAGTGCAAGTGTCAGACAGATGTGCTCTGGGTGGTCCTGCCAGGGAAAAACAGCTGGAGGGCAGCACCCAGAACCCAGACTGCTGCTGGCATGTGTTTGCCAAAGGGGAAAAAAAAAAGGAAAAGAGGCTGGATGAGCAGATTTGTGGTAGTAAGAGCCCTTCAAACTGAGGGGTTTGCAAAGAGAGAAAACCCTGATGACAGAGAAATCAGCATCCATGGATGGACATGGAAGGAGCTACACTGCTGAAATCATCCCTCCTTCCCTGCCAAGAAGCTTTCACTGGGCAGCCCATGCCAGGGAAGCCTCTTTGGTGGATAATAACAACCTGCAGATCACGGACTTGAAAGGTTTCTTTGGGAAAGGGAGTTAATGAAGAGTTAACAGAGCCGTGTTTCACTGCAGGATTACAGTGTCAAACCACAGGAAGTTGTCTCTGGTGCTTTGCTGATCTCTGTGGTCTGACTGAGCCCAATTATTCAGAACAGTAACTTCATTGCTGGCAGTGCCATCACGTGTCTCTCTCCTCACCTGCAACCTCAAGGACTTGTCTTGGGACCTGATCCTGCAGTGTCTGAACCGGGTCTGACCCCGCTGCCACTGAAATCAAGAGAGAACTTTCCATTTACTCAGCAATGGTCTCCACCCCAGGGATTAACAACCAGGGTGACCTGGGGCCAAGGAGCAAAAAGAGAAGTAACTCAGGATTTCAGGTTTTAGAAACCCCAAATCTACCAGACTGCTCAGATATTAAAAAACAGACCTTGCCTTCCAATGGCACCTCTGGATGCTGATTCATTGTACTTTCCAGGGAGCTCATTTCCATTAATCCATTTTGCAGGTAGTAAAGCCAAGCCACAAGAAAGAGGCACAGAGATCAGAGTCAGCAGAGAAAGGGCACACTGAGATACACACTGAGCAAAGAAGACAACTTGAAGAGTAAATTACACATGTTTTAAAAGGCAACCAGCACTTTCCAATTATTTAAGGCACTGTTTTCTTAACAAGGATTAGAAATGATATTTCAAATACATCACTTGAGCGTGATGACACCTTTTCAAATGAAGGGTTTCTGCTGCTGCTCCTGTTATCCTGTCTGTATTAAAAGATGACTTTCAAGTATTTTGTCTATCATTGTTAAAGAGGAAAAAAACCAGCAAGCCTGAAAGAACAAAGCAGACACTTCAAAGCCTTCAGCAGAGAAGGAAGTGCTTTCTAGCAAAAATCATCTCCTTGTGTCAATGAAACCTTTGTCAGGCAGTTCCTCTCCTGCCTTGGCTGCTGGATGGTTACAGATTGAAAAGCAGCTGAAGACAGAAGAGAAAGAGAATCCCTGAGAGAATGACAAAAGTCATGTCCCAGCAAAGTCCTGCCTGTGCCCTCGGTGTTCCCCTGCCACAATCCCTGACAGCTCCTTCCCCCCTGGCTGAGGGAGCACACACACCTTCCAGTGCCCCCAAGGGCAATTGGTGAGGCTGCTTTTCACTCCCAGAAGGAACTTCTTGAGAGGACTTTGAAGCAAATACACGATAGAAATTAAAACCAAGGCCATTTTAAAAAGAACTGCAATTCCTCGGGCTCGCCATAATTTTTAATTTTCCTAAATACCACTTTGCAATTTCAGCAGGGAGAAGGCAGCAAAGCATCAGTACAAGTGACCCTCAGCCAATGGACATTTCTCTTCCCAGCCACCTGCAGTGCCATGTGGATTTTCCTGGGAAACAACTTCCACTTTGTTCAGCCACTGAAATGATTTGGGGACCTCCATTCTACCTCAGAACAGTTTTTTGGGATAAAGTCCTGCACCACTTGCTACACAAAAAGTGTTCATAACCCTCTTTAGTGCCCCTTTCAGCCCCTCAAGTAACACACGAAGAAGTGACCAATAAGTGCCCCTGGCAGGGGTCCCTCTGAGCTGGAACACGGCAGAAATACGTTATTTAACAACATTAACACATTCTCTGAGAGCCACTACACCCAACCAGTTCTCCCCCCGAACCAACTCGCTTTTGACCTCGACACACCTGGAGACTTCACCCTCGTGTTGCACCTCTGACCTGCCCCCCTATAATTGACACCGTGCAATTATCAGCAATTTGTAAGCTTTGTTTTCCTTAGCACCCAATTATGCAAATAACAGACCTGTAACACAACTGCTCCTATTGGGCTGCACATTCGTGGCAAAGTGTTTCATGCCTGAGCGACCGTGCCCAGGCTCAAGATGTGGCAGCAGGAAATGAGAATTCAGGGAATATTTATCCCAGGCAATCTCTGTCGGGGTGGTAGGAGGATATTTAATCCCTTTTTTCATTAACTCTTCGGAGAACCTGCAGCCTGGTACAGCCTGATCCCATCAACCAGGACCTGGGAAGGTTCAACTTCCCCCTGCCTGTACCCTCAGCATTTCTCCAGGAACAAGGCAGGGCCAAGCTCTGAGGTCCTGTCAAATGCCAACAAAGAAAACACATTTTCCAAAGCCAAAAAGAATGATCTTGAGCCAAAGCAGGCTCACCACGCGGAAGGAGACCTCTCCATTTCTTAGTGCACACAGCGAGTTGTCCCAGGATGTCTCCACAAGGAAAAACATGCATTTTCATCAGGTTCCATCTGAGAAGTCCTCAGGCCAGGGTGGGGAGGATAATAATTAAAACAAATCCCACCCGACCAAACTAACACATTAAAGACATCCCCTTTCCCCCCCTACAGAACAACGGAGCTGAACATTCCACCACAAAGCCAGAGCAGGGAGTTGAAGGAGCCCCTCCCAGGATCACCCTTGAGCATCTGCCCACTTTGCCAAACTCTGTGTCTGCTTCCAGCCCTGCCTGGCACTTCTCCACCCAGGAATATGGACATCTGACTCCCTAATGGTTATTGCATGTCCTGCCCACGGAACACTCTGTTTCCCAATCTATAAGTACATGAAATATAAGACTAAGTAAAATCTGAGACCTTGTGGAAAGCGATGAGGGCTTGAATGAGCTCCTGGAATAAAACTTGAGCCCCTCCCCACCCAGAGCAGTATTTTTAGGAAGTGGATTGAGAAATGTTTTCCTTGCTCCATTTCCATGTTTACTGGGATACAACATTGTTACACTGGATTGCATCAGAAAACATGGAAACAGCCCCACAAATCGATCCCACCACAACTCCTCCGAGGAATTTGCTCCTTGTCTCCAAGGAGTTCACTCAGCATAAACAGTGTCAAATACAGCCCTGGGAGAGTGTTTCTCCAATAAGCCTCAGAAATAGCAGATTAGAGATATTTTAGGGAACTTCAGATGGATTTTAGGATGGTGTGACTCTCATAGAAGACACTGGATGTGGCACAGTCAGAAAATGAAAGGATGTACTGGACAACAAAGGGAAATTTGCTGTGTTTTAGGAAAAGATCATCCCATGGAAATAATGATGGGACCAAAGGAAGGACAACAGGCACCATCCCCTCCCTGGGGCTTCAAGTGTTTCAGCCACTTCAGGAGATGGAACTGGACTCCACTTGACTATTTCCTAAAAGTTCCTGAATCCATAAACCCACATAAATCCTCCAGTGCTCTGAACTCAGATCTCCAGGCCACAAAGAATTCAGGGTAACTGATTCCCATGATAATGGGAATCTTGGCAGCTCAAAAATGGTTGGTTTGAAATGGGGATCTCTTCAATAACAGAAAATCTGAACATGTACAAGCATTGCCTTTCAGGCCTCTGAGTGGCCCCTGCGTGTAATCAATTAGAAACCAACCCAATTCCACAATACAAAGGCTCTGTCTCAGCCAAAAGATAATTTTTGTCATAAAGGTGAACTAATTTTTCCCAGGCCAAGCATATCCTTGAACTCCCATCCCTCTCTCTCTGCTCCTTATCTTGTCTTCCCAGTTAGTTGCAATTGATTAGTACAAAACCCATCTGAAAATGGAATTTCCTTTCCAGAAAAAAAAAAAGATGGAAATTATTCTAAAGGGACAAAAAATGAACAATAAAATGGCAGCAACAACCCTGATAGAAATTGATTTGTGTGGAGGGATTTCCAAGCTCTCTTGTGTAGGGTTTTTTTTTTTAAATGTAAAGAAATATTTGATTTCAGTTTTTTGTCTTCAATAGAGAGCAAAACAATACATTGTGAGGCTTCCAGGTGGGCAGCAGCATGATGTCATTTTGATTTCTCCACTGGTGAACTGAATATTTTTGGCAGAACTGCAGCATTCTCCAGGACAAATGTTGATCTTGCAAAGAGAGATTTTCTATCAGAAAATGATCCTGCTGGAAAATTGCCCAGCAGACCCATCCAGTGAGTGTGGCAACACTAAACAAGCAGTTACAGCCTTCCAGGTGCATTTATTCCGAGGCTGCTTTTGCCATTGCAGTGACCAAATGTCTTCCCCTCCGTGACAATTAAAGGGCTTAGTACCAAGGAATTAGTTCTCTAATATAAGAGGGAATGGGGAGGCATGAGAATATAAAATGTGGTGGCTGCCCCATCCCTGGGAGTGCCCAAGGCCAGGCTGGAGCACCCTGGGACAGTGGGAGGTGTCCCTGCCCATGGCAGGTGTGGGATAAGATGGGCTTTAAGGTCCCTTCCAACCTAAATAATTCCAGGATGTTTATGAAATTTGGCTCTCACTGTGAGGTCCACTAGACTTAAAACGCCACAGAAAGGAGTGGTTCATTCACAACTGGGATGGACCAGAACTAAATATGGGCAAGAACATCTGTTTGTTGCTTTGGAGCCAGGACTTCACAAGTTAAATTCTTATCAGGTTCCTCCCTGTTTTAGGGCTGAGGAGACTGAGCTGGAGATCAAGTGTTGGGGCCAAAGCTGCAGTGGTTCAGTCCCAAAAATTCTGCCCCTGCCCTCCCCTCAAACCACCAGGCTGGAAGTGCTGGCTGATTCCCTGAGCTTCCCCACGGCAATGGTGTGTGAGCAGACACAGACTCTGGCAGCAGATTGCAATTGTTCCTGGAGCCTGGCACACAGGGATAATCGGGATATAACACAGGGAGGAAAAGCTGCTGTTCCTCCTCCACCCTGGACGTGGCAGACGGGCTGTGAGGACACCCAGAGTCACTTCTTCACCTGAACTAGAACAAAGTGTTTTGCTATTCCCTTTCTCTTTCCCTCCCCACCCCTTTCTCTGTCCTTATTTTAATCTCCAAAGCAGGAATGGCTCTGCAGGCCTCCTGCCAGCAGTCACCTGGCAAAGGCTGGGCTCCTTCTCCTGGCTCCAAAGAAAAACCCAGACCAAAAGGAGGAGCCAGGAGGTCATTTTTGAGCCAAGGCATCCGCCCAGGGTGTCCAGACTTTATAGGAATTAAATTTATGGGAACTGAAGACTTCCATCACTCTCTTGCTCTTTCTCTTGCTCCGGAAGATGTTTTTATCACCACTGAAAACAGAGTAAAAATGTTTTCAAAGGCTGAAATGATGAATATTGATAGTATTTATTTCTTTTTGCTTAACAAATAAAATGGAACTTGCTTGGAAAAGGCACTGAGGCCAAGTGCATTTTAACGCATTCCCAGTTTTTCCTTCTGCTCTAACAAGTACGTGGGAAGTGTTAAGAGGCCCTTCAGAACTGAGTCTCTGGGGCTCTCAAATACAGCAGCGAGTCATCCATCAATTCATTGCTAATTGCCCAATCACATTTTAATTGTCCACTTTGCAGCTCTCATGGAGGAAGCCGGTAGTTGTAAGTCACACACCAAGTGCTTCTTCAAATTTAACATAAATCCAGCAGCAAGGACTCGCTGCTTTGTGCCCCACGATTTTAGTGTTGGCCTTTGTCAGCCTCCCTTAAACTCCTCTTTTCTCCCTCACCCAGCCCCCAAACTGCCATTCCAGCTCATTTCAAGGGTGAAAGGTGGCAGAACAGAGGCTTGAACACATCCCTGTGTCCTGGCACAGCTCCCTGCCATGAAACCTCCCTCATGCAGGTTGGGTAAAGCCCCGACAAACCTCATTTACATGGCAACAAAAGGAAGATGGGAATTCATCCCACTGACTGACATGGGAACAGCTCTAAAAGCAGTATGAAGAAAGCAGCACTTCTTCAAATTGCAAACTCCTTGGGGCAGGGAAAACTGCCAGATTCTGCCACTGCTGAGTGACTTGGAATGGGGACAAGGCAGCCCTTCCATGTGCCACGGGCTGTTCCTGCCCAGTCCCAGGTACCTGCCCGATTCCCATCCCCATTCCAACCGTGGGCAATCATATCTAGCAGTGAATACTGCATTAATTAATGATTAATGATGATGGGGTTCTTGGAAACAAATGTTTGTAGCCAAGCATCACACTTGCAAATGAGTCAGTGGAGTCAGTAAACACTGGTCATCAGCCAGCGCTGCAATGCAAAGGGAGCCAGACTGACTTCAGAGGATTGTTCTCTCCACTCGGGGGGAATTAGGGATACCCATTGGAATGCAATTACAAGCCCCGGGCTGCGGATGGGATCAGCTCGGGATATCAAAGCTACTGTTGAGCAATCCGAGGCTTCCATCCAGCACCTCGGCCCAGTGCTGATCTCCCAGGCTTTTCTGGGACGTTGGAGATCAGAAAGTGAAGAGGAACTTGAGTGTCCAGGGCCTCGGGGCTGAGAAAACAATCAGGAATCGTAGCTGAGCAGATAAATTGCAGGGAAATCACAGCATTTGTGTCCTCCCTCTTGTCACAGCTTCTTGCCCAGGATCTGGAGTCACCCTCTTGTTCTGGAAGCAGTGAGTTGCCTTCTAGAGCAGTTTCTGCTCCAAACCCCCCTTCCAGCACAGAACCATCTTCCAGCAGCCTGAAAACATCTCCTGAGGATCTCCCAGCTCCAAAGTTCCACCCTCAAGCTTCACTCTCTCCTGAAGAACTAACAGAACACCTCTGATCAATGAGATTTTCACCTCACCCACGTGTGGTGGACCCTTCCTTCCAAAGGACCTGAGGAAAACAGTCCCCCCCCCTCAATGTGGGGCTGAGGGGAGGCAGGAGGATGTGGGGGAGAGTGAGTGACTCACTGTGTGTCCAGACAGCCAGATCTGAGCACAGGAGGTGTCAGACATCACCTAATAGTGGCAATCAGGAAGCCAGATAAGATAAGTGCAAAGGGACTCGGGAACTGTGGAAGTTGCAACAGTCCACGAGTCGAAAAATGAGACGAAATAAGGACCCAAAATTAAACAAAACAAACCTTGACAAAATATTGAGCAAAGCAGCAAAACAAGACTGAGCTACCAGATGATGCCCTGGGAACTCTGCCTTGCTCAGTCCATTCTGCCTCTCCCAGCTCCTTTCCATCCTGGCTCAGAGCAGTAGTTCCTTACCTGGTCAGCAGTTTATTTTACCCATTTTGTAAAGGAATTACAGAATAAGGGTAAAAATCTTGGCTATTTTGAGCATCCCCAAGACAGAGGTGTTAATTCTGAGCAGAACCAATAATCTGGTTGGTTGAGAACAGCCTTGAAGAGGGTTTTGACAGAGAATATGAACATTTCCCTGAAAGGTCAACTCCAGTGTCCACCAATGTTTCTTCTTCCAAGAATTCCTAAATAAACTCAGTGAGAGTGTGGGGGAAAAAAGAGCTGGTAGATCCTGGGAAGTTGGGATTGTCATCTTCTAGCATTTTCCATTAGAAAACTCAGTCCTCAGTATTGTGCTTTTTGCCATCAGTAAATCTAATTTTTCCAGTGCTGCAGAATTTAAAGCATCACCAGGAGCAGAGTCATGGGGAAAACTGTATTTCCTTTCCCTTTCAGATACAATAAACAGATAAAGCAGTTGAAGATGAAAGTTATTCAAATCACTAAAGGCTCCAGTTCAATGCAGCCAGGACAATGCACTCTGAGACTCAGATCTGGAGGGGAGATATCAGGGAAATGTGGATCAGCCAAAGGTAATATTTGCACAAAAATGGGGAGTCAGAGAAACTGAGATTTCCTCTCCCAGCCACTTGATACCATAACTTTCATCTGAGAGTGAGAAATACTCAGCTCAGGTAAGAGAGGCTGTATTTTAGGCCTGAGTTCTCCCTCTGTCTCCAGCTTCTCCAAGTTTCAAGAACTCATCTTTTCAGCCAAGAACCCATGAGATGCTACTGCTCAACTCCCTTCACACTCTGCCCACATTCTGCTCCTCACTTCTCCTCCAGGAATGTGGTACAGAACCAACACAGCAGTTCCACCACTACACTTCTCCATTTAAAGCCCCCAGATAAGACCAGGAAACTTCTCAGGAACAAACACCACTCCCAATGTCTTTGTGTTTTTACAATGAATGTTCAATTATAAGCTATTTAGGCTGAAGGGAGGCACTTCAGAGCAATTTAAAGGTCCTCTCTGCTTAATTTGGCCAAGTTAATCAAGAGCTTCTCCCAGCCCCACTGGGGGAACACTGAGATCCATCTCACAATGTTGTGAAGGCACCTGGAGCTGTTCAGAACATTCCAGAACACCTCAGCAAACACCCCAGAGCAGCTGGAGTGTGGGAAGTCCAACTACACCCATTGAGTTTCCTTCTGGCTCCAAACTTGTGTAATTTCATTATCACTGCCTGTGTTTTGTTCAGTCCACCAGGAGTTTCTGAGCCTTCCCTGTTCCTCCTGCAGCTCCCAGGATGCTTCCAAACAAAAGGGCTTTTTACCCAGCTGCATATGCAGAAGGGAATGACAAATAAACAAGCAACTATTAAAATTAAAAGAGTGAAATCCTGCAGTGAGGCACAGGGGGAGAAGGTTCACTTCCCTCCCTGACTACCTGCCCAGCAAGAGTTTAGATTCTCCAGGGCAGGCACTATTTTCCAGAAGGATGGAGCATTTTAGTGCTCAGCTTGCTGCTCTTGGCACTGTCCAAAGCCTGGGTCACATTTAAAAAAAGCACATTCTGCATCGAATGTGGCGATATGGAAAGAGCAGCATTTTATTAAAGGCACCCAGATAAAATCCAGGCCCTTCCTCCCATCAGCTTCCAGGGCTGACTCACAACCTGCTTTTATGAACTGTCTGGAAAAATCCCTCTGGGACTGAGCTGCATCTTAAAGCACATTTTAGGGACGTGCCCAGTGCTTGGAACTGATTCCTTTGGGATTTGGGGAATGGCAGCAATGCTCCTCCTGATTTCGGGATCCCCCTGCCTGTGGCACACTCAGCACCAAGCCCTCGCTGGGTTTTTATTGAAATAGATCTCAATTTCTGAAACTCTGCTTGTCTGAGTTCTTGCAAAAACCCACTGGGGTCTTATTATTCTATTGACTGTGCTGCAGGTAAATAGGAAAGGCTTTAAAGTGGGAATGAACATGCAGGAAAAAAACTAAAAAATAAATAGAGGAAAAGCTCGAAAGTGCTGCTTCTGCTGATCCGAGCCTTTCAAACACTTGGTCAGGTATTTAACACATCTACTTATTTATGCCCGTCTTCAGCCACTGAACTACTGACAGCTCAGAACCAGAACAGTGCCACGACTCTCACAAGGGGCGCAGGGGTTTGAAGGGCTGTAAGACGGTGGGTTAAAGGGCTGAAAAAGGACTGAATTATTAAAAAAAACCCTAAAACCCGTCCCGGGCCCTGAGGCCGCTCCCGCTCCCCCCCGGCCCCGCTCGCGCCTCGCCGCCGCCATTTTCCCGGCGGCGAAACCCCGCGCGCTGATTGGCTGCGGCCCGGCGCCTCCGCCGCGCGCCGACCAATGGGAGCGGAGCTCCCTGTTGCCACGGCAACGGCGGGGCCTGCTGCGGCCTGGGCGCCCCCGGGGCCTGCGCCGAGTTACAACGAATTATAACGGAATTAGAACAGTTATAAATGAATTATAACTGAATTATAGCCCCGGCCCGTCCGCACCGTTTAAGCTTCTCCCCCTTTAACGAATTCAGCAGTTCACACACACCGGGAAAAAAAACTCTACAGGGACCTTCTGGCTGCGTGGAAACGCGGCGATGAATGAGTGCGTGTGTGCGTGTGCATACATAATTCTGCAGACATATGGAGATGCATATGAATGCGGCACAATTTGAGCGCAGCTCGGCTTTCCTAAATCAAATGTTATGGAGGGAGGGTGGTCAGCTTGTTTGGAAGAACAACCCCTGAGCCTGCGACTCAGCTTTCCCTGGCCCTTCCACACCGAGCAGCCGCTTGATATTCTTGGCTCGCCTCTATTATTATAATTTTTTTTTTTTTTCCCCTTTTAAAAAATATGAGGCAGCAGGCTTCCTCCCAAGACACACTCAGGTGGGGCCGCTTGGAGCTGCTGACTTTCCCCTGGGGCACCTCATTTGGTTCAAAAAAAAAAAAAAAGAGAAAAAAAGGGACAAGTGTCCCCATGAGGGTCATTATTGCTCAGAGGGTCCCTGGGCCCCCCAAGGCTCATTCCACCGCCCTCCAAAGGGCTTTAAAAGGCTGCAGATGGAAGAGCAGTGACATTTATCACTTGCAAAGGAGGGCCCTGCGTCACCTCTGGAGGAGGGTTGTTCTGGAATCCTCATGCCAGGGGATTTTTCTGCTGAGTCTCCGTGAAAATGAGCTCAGTGCGCTGAGTTTTATTGCTGAGGGGTCGGAGGGACTCCCTGGGGGGGATGTTGAGCCCCCCAAATCTCAGGGGGATTGTTTGAATGTACCCTGAGAAGAGCAGAGTCCAAGCACTGCTCTTCCATCTCTCCCCAAGGGATTGTTTTCCTGACGTTGGGCTTTTCTGGGACGAGAGTTTTATTTGTTCCAACTAAAACTGTGCTGGGGCAGCCTGTCAGGTTGAAGTTTGATTTGAGTCAGGCAGGACTTTGTCTCCAAAGTTTTAATAAAAATGATAAAACCTTTTGAAATTAGTCCATCATCCCAGAGAGGGGCCAGTTTCTGCTGCAGCCTGAGCTTTTCATTGAGAACTACTGTCAGCAGCATAATAAAACATCATAGATCAAGAAGGTTTGAGCTGTGTTATAGAATTTATTATCCCTTTTCAGTCATTCATTTCTATTTTATTTGCCCTTTTTTCATGGCATGAAGTTTTCTAACAGATGGGAGTGAGAACTAAGGGAACAGGCAGCACTGTAAGGGAATGAATAACACCAAGCACACAGTGTGAATATAATCAGGTTTGGGAAACTCAGATATAAAAAGAGATAAAATGTGGGGTTTGCTGTGTCCTTGGAGCTGGTTTGTTTGGAAGGGTCTGAGTGGCTCAGGTGGTTCTTGCTGCATTTGCTGTTTGCATTAAAAAGTCTCAAGTTGGTTTACAAAGTTTTGGCCCACTCTCCAGATGTGGGAACCAAGGAGAAGGAGTGACACAGATTCACATTTTTTAGGCAATTTTGAGCATTCTGGGATCCCCTTTTTCCCTTTGGAGTAGCCTGAAAAGCTTCTTTCCCAAAGTGCCTTCCTCAACATGGGCAGTGTGAGTGCCCCAAACCTTTGTTCCTGTGGTTCCCAGTGATTTCAGAATGAAAATGCCTTGTCCTGCCACTGGGCTGAGGGGAGAGGGAGAACAGGAGAGAGGAGGAGAGAAGCTCCAGCAGCTTCATTCCTGGGGGGGATGCAGCCACTGCCAAGTGTCATTAGGAAAATTCTTCCTTTTCAGACGATATTAAACTCTCCTCTTGGCAGGTCCCCTGATGCAGTCAGTGTTTTTAGTGAAAATACACGAGGCACTGAATTCTTTAACCTCAGTTCATTTCTCATTATATTACTCTGTTAATAGTCCTGGGAAGTGCACAAAGCCCCAGTGCTGTGTCTGGGCCCAGCTGGGATCCCTGCGTGTTTAGGGTGGCTCTTGGCAGCGAATCTGCTGCACAAGAGGAAAAAACATTTTGCTAAGGGAAGAGGGTTCAGGAAGAGTTGATTTTTCTGAGTTTAATTAAGCATTGAAATCAAGGCCATTTGGGCCTCATCTTCCTGTGCAATTACCACTTTAAATATCAGCAGTTTGAATCTTTACAGAGGGAGTGCTAATTACCAGCTTTGGGTCTGATTCAGTTCCTCCCCAGATTGAAGATTTTATTCATTTCTTGTAGTCAGAAAGAGAAGGATGACATGGATTAAGTGTGGAGTTTGCTCCCAAGAAGTTCTTGCCCATTAGGTGGGAACTCAGTAAGTGAGAAAGTTGTGGGTTTTGGTCTGTCACAAATATAAATTCGAGTGAAGTGAAAGGAGACATGGAAGTGTAACAGAATTCCAATGCCCTCCAAATGGGGGTCAGCAAATCCACCTGCTTTTCCTGGTTGTTGCACAGGGCTGGGAGCAGCTCACAGTCAGCCATTGTGGCTGCAGCCACTGATGAAAACTCTGCAACTGCAGGAAATTTATTGCTTATGACCATGAGCAAGAGACTGGACGGTGATTTATGGTGTTGTGGCTGTAAATTTTGTTCCTATCTCCTGGCCTGGGTGTATTTCATCTAGAAATACTTGATTAATAAAGAATGATTTTTTTTTTTCCAAAGAGCCAGTTGATCATAAGTTTCACTGCGTCAACCAAAGAAGTAGAAAAATCCTGTAAAACTCATGCTGAATATTGTATTGATTGGAGATGAACAGTCTGCAAGACCTTTTGGCCAGAAACTCCTAGTCCATCTCATTTCAATGGACAAAGAACAATCAAAAATATAATTACAGCCAATTCCCAGAAAGTCAGAGAATTAAATGTCATTTTATCACCCACGTGGTAAAGGTTGAGGAGTTGCCTGTTGCATAGAAGTGTGAAAAATGAAGGAAAGAGGTAAAATGTTTTGCTCAGTGTTAGGCAAAAGTATGTGGCACAGGTGGGGAATGCCCCTGGTGTTGTTTGTCCAGTCCCCAGGCTTTCATTCCTCCTCTGTCTTCTCAAAGCACCCCTGAATTTGCAGCTTGTTGTCAGATTCTGTCACCCAGCTGTGTCCTGGCCCTGCAAGGCTTCAGCATTCCTGGGCATCCAGATGTGGAGGCTCTGCTCACACAGAACTGCTCTGCAGAACTGCTGAGGGACATTGTCTAGATCCTGTCCCCAACATGATCAGGGATCCTCCAGCATCTGTCCCCATTTCTGCTCCCACTGACCCTCACAAATAGTTGATTTGAGCCAACACAAACCAAACAGATGTTTAAATGCTCCCTCATTTCTTTTCCCCTATTTTTCCTCTCCTCATTTTCTCTTTGCTTTAGAGCACCATGGCTTTAGAGTGCAGTTTTTAAGACCATTCATGGCCCTGCTCACAGCACCTCAAGGCACCCTCTATTTGTGCATATCTACAGAAGAAGTAGAAAAAAAGTTCCATTTTCCAAAAATTCCTCCCACTTCCTCTTCCCTGCGTGTGCCTCTAACCACTGCTGTATGTGCAGTTAATTGAAATGGTGTTTGTTTTATCTTGAATAACCTTGTAATTGATTGAGGTGGTGGACAGCAAGACTCCAGAGTCATTTACATACCTGTGCATGGAGCAGTAATTTCTAGGAGGCTTTCCACTGCTTTTTTTTCCCCCCTTGAAGAACTATAGTCCCCTGTATGTGCATGTTTGCATATATCTATAGATATTCACATTCATATAGATCTCCCCACAGTCCATTCACTCTGACTGTCCATTTGCTGCTCCTTGGGATCTAATGTTACCTGGGCTGGTGAGACTCCTGGCACTCTTCCCTCCAGAAGAAAAACAGCCTGATTTGGGGAGTGCTCGCTCCACACAAGGCCCTGATTGTGTGCGAGGGCCCAAAGAGTAACAAATGCACTTTAATTATGTTGGATGCTTGGTGGCTGCTTTGCAAATCTTTTATTTGTTTTGAGAAGTGCCCCAGCAGCAGCAGCACTAAATTTTGTGTGCATTTGGGGAGCCTCACAGGCTGCCTGTGCTGGGGGAGGGAGGACAGGCTAATTAACTGGGCTGCTGTCAAGCTAATAAACTAATGGAGAGCTTAAACAAATACAAAAATAAAGGAAGTAGACATGAGGGGGGAAAAATAAAGTGACTAGACATGAAGTCTTACGACATGCATTTCCACCTTCCATGAAAAGGTGTCCTTGGGCACCCAGAATTTTGAGGATGGAGTTTTATGTCTCCTAATCCAAGTGCCCCTTTTTAGGAGGCAGAGGTTTAGTGGATCTCTCCAGGAATGGATAACGAGAGAGGAGCTTTTCCCATCCTGCCCAGAAACCAATTCCAGCTCATCAGAGTTGTTCGTTTTGGAAGAGAGTCAGATTGACATTCATGGGACAGAGGGGAGTGGAAAGCAATCAATGTTTAAATCTCCTCTTTGCCAGGCAGAGATGTTACATAAGGCTGAGGAAAATGTTTTATTATCCCAGCTAAGCCTGAAGTGTCAGATACTGACAGCTCTTGGGAGACAGGATACTTGGCTTGATGGTCCAGCAGTCTGACTCAGGCTGACAGATTTTCTGTTCTGCCCTCTCAGATTATTAGTTGTTCTTTTTTTGGTCCGTTTCGGCATGAGGTGATTTGAAACTAAAAAGGTTAAAGCAGCACACACGGTACTTTGGGCTGAAAGAACCCTCCCAGTCCTGCTCATCGTGGAGCACCAGACAAATAGAACTCTTTGCTCATCTGATTTCTCAGAGTCTCCAGCTGCCATGACCTCACCAGGAGATGGTACACGCTGTGTTGGGGGAGTATCTGTGGCCCAACTGATGTGGTTTGTGCCATCCAAATCCTTCTTTGCACGTCTCAGATTCCATAGAATTCTTCCCTGAGACTTCAAGGTACCATATGCCCGTGTTTTCCTGGAATTTTCAACCCTTGTATCACTTCAGTGGGTACTACATGTTCCACCTGCCTTTTCCAAGGCTTATCTTTCCCCTGGAGTTTACATAAGAACTCACAGGGCTTTCAAATGTTTCTGAACACTCAATTATCTGACCCAGTGGTTAACAAAACACATGGGGCTCTGTGTTCTTTGTTGGGAAAATATTTACAAGCCAATATCTGTGTTATTTGGCCACTTTTGCCCATCAAACCCAGAGAGTTCGTGCTAAGAAAGTCCAGGGAGCCATTGCCAGACCATAACTTGAAAAACATCTTTGCAAACGCTAAAGAAAAGAAGTTTTGCATTTGGAGATCTCTGGGAAGTGCTGGGTGGTCCCAGGCAGTGTGGGACATGTAGGACTGGGATGACATGAAGTGATGCCTCAGCTCTGGAGCTGGGCCAGGCTGGGCTTGGAGCAGCCACCAGGATTCCAGATCTGCTGGCAGGAGCATTTGAACTGTCCCCTGATTTCCCTTTCATTTTCAAGGATGAAATATCAGCCCTGAGGCCAGAGCTGGGATTTCTCCTCTGGATTTGATGGCGCCTCCTGAGTGTGACAGCAAGTCAAGGGAGCACAAAGATTTCGTGGTCTCAGAACAAAAAATATCCAACCACATTTTAAGTACTTATTTGCTTTCTGGAGATCTCTGCATTGACCAGCAATTTCCTTTAGACTTGGAAGGGTTTGGAAGGGAGGGAGGCTGTTGGTTACATTCCTCCACCCTCCTCACACATCCTCCATGGTGTTGCAGACAGATTTTGTAGCATGTTACAGCCTGCCCCAAATTACATCCCCTGCAACCTTCCTGAATCTAAGGATTTCCTGGTTCCCAGTGTTCTGGAGAGGTCTCAAGCAGGAGGCAGCAGTCACACAGAGAGCTCTCAGAAAGTTTGGAAGGGAAGAGAGAACTCAATACCAACGTTTTCCAGGAAGAAGGTTCGTTTTGTGTGTTTATTGTCATTCCTAAGGTACTTTTTGATTAATAAATCTGAATTCATTATTTTGGCTCTGGGAGCAGATCCTGGTTGCCCTTAGTTCCTGCTGTGCCTTAAGATGCTGGAACACCCCCCAGCTGACAGGCAAAGACGTCTCTGGGACGGAGGAGACGCAAAACTTTCCGTTTGACTCCAAACAAAAGCTTTCATCTTCCTCAAACAAAACCTCTGCATATTTTCTGCCCTCAAAAGCTGAGCTGTTCCAGCCTCACATCCCACCATTTTGCTCCCTCATTGTGTAATGTCATTAATCATCATTGCCCTGCTCCTTGTTGCTGCTTCAGTCCCAGCCCTGGGGCTCAGCTCCATCCTCTGCTGCTTCCCCCCACATTTTTCCATCTTTCCATCTATTCCATCTATTCAGCTGGAATACAGTGGCCTCTACCAAAGGAAATGGGCTTTGGTCAGTACTTTTGAACCCACTAAGGAAGTTTTAGCCTTGAGCATTGACCAGTGCTCATTAAATGATGGTGAATATCCAAACTGAGGCAATTGGGAGGTTTTTATTGAAGTCCAGAAGCAATGACAAAAACCAAACCAAAAAAAAAATCAAAACCATCTTCAGTGAAGATAATTTACATTTTTTTTCTGATTTAAAAATTGTGGAAGGATTTTAAAAACTCTTTTTAATCAGGAGATTTGAGATTTGGGACTAGGGATTATTGCTGGAGCAGACTGATGGAAAGCCTTGGGTCCTTAGGAATGTCTGCAGGAAGGATTGTTTGTTTTGAATATTGTATTTCATTAACAAATCCTCCCAAAGCCAGGCTCAGTCTTTACACTGCTTGCAAACCCTGGATTCCAAATATTCATTAGTTGTGCCTGGTGGTTCTGGATCTGGACCTGAGATCAGATGAGAAGACACAGTGAAGCAGGAAAATAATGGACAATGAAGTAAAAATACACCTCCATGATCTGATCTGACACACAGCCACCACACTCAGCTCTAATTCCTTTCTTCTGGCCCTGGTCAGGAACTTGGTGCTTTTATCAGCAGTTTTAGAACATCCAAGATACTTATTAACTCTGTTTTTCAGTACAGCCCATCCCTGTGCTGTGAGTTGACTTCACTGACAGAACCAAGAGGTGCACGAGGTGGTTTTGGTGTGGTGTTGCCTTGTTCTGTATTTGAGTGTTCAACCAACTGCAAGAGATTTCAACATGTTGGAAGAAAATATTTAAATGCCAGTAAAACTGAAAAACAGAAGTTTTCCTCCCAGTGTTTTCTCTTTTCCAGAAGACAAATGATATTTTAAAATGTGTGTCTCAGCTCTCTTGAAATCAGTGGACAGACCTTACTCAGGCACTCTCAGATCCAGCACTATTTGCACAGCAGAATCAGGGCAGTTGGTAAAAAGTTGTTAAAAAAATACATTTGGACTTTTTCTTCTCTCTCTCTCTCTCTCTTTTTTTTTTTTTAAATTTCTTTAAACATGTAAAAAATGACTTGCACACAGATCCAGGACAGAGTTTCCAGCCTGAAAATAAAGATCAGCATTTGGTATTGCAGTCAGCCACAGATAAAACTCCAATTTGTAACACTTCATTTAGCAGAGTATTAACCCCCTGGGAGCAAAGGGGAGACCTTCAGTGAACAAAACTCCTCAGTGTAGAGCAGGTAAAAATATATCTCCTCCAGTCCTGCCCTGTGTGTTACAATGGAGGGAAGGTGACCAGCCCAGCTCCAATACTTTGTTTAACTTGCTGGGAATTAATCAGAGCACTCTGGGATTAATAATTACTTAATCAAATAATCGCTTCGTGACTCCAACANGGAAAAAAAAAAGAAGGCAGAGCAATGGAGGGACTGAAATACAGCAGTCCCAGCACATCCATCAAACACAGAATACTCTTCTTGAGGGACAGGAGGACTCACTGATTAAATNATCAGAGCACTCTGGGATTAATAATTACTTAATCAAATAATCGCTTCGTGACTCCAACACTATCTTTTTTTTTTTTTTCCCCCCTTTCCAGCAGGCTGGAAATAAGAGCCGTGAATATGTAAATTGGAACTGATTAGAGGATTAGGTTTCACTCTTTTTTTTTTTCATTATTTGGAATAAAAACAGCCTGCAGATCCCTCCAAGCCAAGCCATGGCTCTGAGTTACAACACCAGCGCCTGTCGGCTGTGATAATTTCACTTCATTAAGTTCCAGATATAAATAGGGGAACGGTTCTTATTTTTTTTCCATGCACCACCTTTAATAAGCAGGGCCTGAGAACACAGAGGGGTTATTGATCCCCGCAGCCATCGGGCCTCAGGAGTCTGGGGGAACGGGGCAAGAAGAGCAAACACCTTCTACCTGCTCCCTTGTGCAGCCAGGGACAAGCCAGCTCTGTTGGATCCATTGCAAAGCAGAGCCTGGGACGGCCAAAAAAGCCTTGGAAAAGGCCAAGGCCAAGGGCAGTGGGTGCAATGTCAGCAGGAGGTTCAAGGTGGCCCCCAAAGAACTCCCTGGAAGTGCTGGACATCCTCAGTGTCCACTGATCCCCAGGGAAGGGACGTGCCAGGCGTCCCTGAAAATCTCCCTGTTGGGCACAGAAGTCCTGGCCACACAGCAGGATTGTTGGCCACTGTCATATCTCAGAGGGTTTGCTCTCCACAACTGGAAGTGCAGGTGTGGGGTCCCTGCTGTGGAGAAGGGAGCTCACAACTTTTTCAGGAAAGTGAGCTATTCCTTTACCTCATGATTGACAGCAAGACATGCAAGGTCAGAAGAACTTCTCTGAATCTCAGGAAAATTCTGAGGCAGAGCAGAACCCTTATTTTCCCTTATTTGTTTCTTTTCATAAATTTGGGAATGGCTAATACAAGGACACAGAACAAAAGGAAGTTCCCAATCTTGACCTAAAAATGAAGATCCCTTCACCATAAATAAAAAGGAATTTGAAGGTGGGGGTTTGCTGGTGCTACAAGCAACTCCTAAGGACAAATGTTCTCAGATCTGTTTAGAGCTTGAGTGAAAATTAATTCAGAAGGTCTTATCTTTATCCCAATTAAATGTCACGAAAATTCTGTATGGAATTTGGACGTGGCCACATGTGGGTCACAGCCTTTCTCTGCTCACGAAAGGATGCAGAGGAACAAAGGTTGTTGCAGGTCAGGAATGAAAATTGCATTAATAAACCTGCTTTCTGCAGTGGGGTGAATGCCAAATCCCAATCCTGAGAGCACACGTCCAAAGCCTGGGAGTGCAGGCAAAGCCACTTAAAAAAAACCCTCCCAGAGTCCACCTCCACCAGTCCTGGCTCCAGCAGGTAGTTCTAGTAATCCCTCATTTTTCACAAGCATTAATTTTATACAGAAACAATAAATTAAACAGACTTGAGAAAAATAGGTTCCCAAAGGGTGTTGGTGAGTGGAAAAGGGATGTAAAACCTTCCAACTTGCAGAAAAAGGGACTTGGCTTCTTTGTGAAACATGTTTCCCCTGTTTAGAAGGTTGTTCTCCATCGGGGGAGGGCAGAGGGAGAAGGGACAGGGGACAAAACGTCCTGTACCCTGAGCAGAGCCAGGGTCAGGTGAGAGCTGCACCTCTGCCTCAGGCAGTGAGGAAGGGGTGTGAGCTCCGACTCCCAGGCAGGGCAGGAATTTCCCTGTGTGTCAGTGGATTTGCAGGTACCAACTCACCTCTGTGAGGAAATAATAAAGAGCTCCCTCCTCTCAAAGGTTCTGAGACTCAGATTTTCTGTCAAAGGTGATGGTTTCGGAGAAGAGGTGTTAACTGAGGAGTGAGGAATGTGCAGGAGTCGTGCAAAGGGGACTCTTCCATGGGAGACCAGGAGTATTAAACTGTGATCTCATGGTTTATGTAAGGAACTAAAACTTCCAATAAAGCAGCTCTATGTCCTAAAAGCCCTGAGCAATTGTAATTAACACATAATGCTCTAATGATAATTTTCAGCCTGAACCCAGTAAGAATTGATTCTGATTCTGAGATGACACATTGACATAACTCATGTCCACCAAAGATACTCTGAGATTTGATGATTTTTCTCTCCAGGGCCTGCTGAAAGTCAGAAATAATCTGAATAATCTGCAAGTTTGTTCTTCCTGCAGCTGGAAGTTTATCCAGCAGAGTAGAGTGGGAATGCCAGGGAGCCTGTGAGGGCAGGGATATGGGACAGCAGCATCCCACCTCCCTCTTTTGTTGGATCATGACAGGGGCTGAAAACATTCACAACATTCCAAGGCAGGTGTTGAGTTTGTTTCAGCTGGATGTGCCAAAATCCAAGAGCAAGGCTGTCTTCCTGCCCTGTGACTGGGTGGAGAAAGAAGAATTGAGAGAAATGGAATCACAGAGTCATGGAATGGTTTGGGTTGGAAAGGAGCTTAAAGCCCATCCAATCCCACCCCCTGCCATGGGCAGGGACACCTCCCACTGTCCCAGGTGGCTCCAACCTGGCCTTGGACACTTCCAGGGATGAGGCAGCCACAGACACTTGGCTGGATGTTCCCATTTTGTAAATTCAAGCCTGGAAGCTTGAAGTGTTTTTTTAATAACATCCCACACGTGGGCCTTGTTAGGTCTCCCTGGCTGCTCAAGTGCTTCTGAAGGACTTAGGAGGGCTTAAAACTCAGGAGGAGAAACTCAGGCACTCCAACTAATTCCTGTAAGCACCTTGTGGGCTGTGTGTGTTTCACAGACATTTTCTGAAGAACTTGGATGGTGATTTCCTGAAAAAAAAAATGAACCAAGGAAAAGCAAAACCATTGCAACTGCAATGGTGCTCAGAGAAACCTTGATGCTTTTACCAGCATTCCCAGGTACTTTCAGGCTAGGTGTGCTTGAAATGGAAGTCTAGGAATTAGAGAACACAACCTTCATTTATTCAGGAGCAACTGGAAAACGTGAGTGTGTTTCCATGGAGATGGGGTTATTTCCTTTCCCACAATTCAAATCTTTTCCACAGGTCCTGTTTCATTCTGATCACCCTCATGTTTTGTTGAGGAGGATTTTTTTGGATTTTGATCTCCAGAGTTGGCCAAGCTCCAGGCAGAACAATGAAAAAGTCGTAAATCACTTTAATAGATATAACAAGAAGGGAAAAAAAAAAGAAGGCAGAGCAATGGAGGGACTGAAATACAGCAGTCCCAGCACATCCATCAAACACAGAATACTCTTCTTGAGGGACAGGAGGACTCACTGATTAAATAACTATCCCAGGTTGCTCCAAGCCCTGTCCAACCTGGCCTTGGACACCTCCAGGGGTGAGGAGTCCACAGCCTCTCTGGGAAGAATTCCCCTCACAGGGCAGAATTTCTTCCTGCATTAAGCTTAGAGTGACCCCACGTAACTCAGGGCTGTGTGGGTGTGGGATTCATCCCAGTTACCTCCCACCATCCAAGCTGTGGCCACCTGGACCATCTCAGCATTGCCTGGGCAAAGAAATATTTCCAGGGAGCCACTGTCTGCAGAAAATGGTGACAAAGATCATTGACACACAGAATGGTTTGGGTGGGGATGGACCCTAAAGATCATCTGGTCCAACCCTGTTTTCCAAGATGGAAAACTCGTGTGGGTATCAAGTGAAACCTGAGAATAAAAGTGTCCTGAGCTGTGCACAGGTAAAAAAATCCCTGGTCTCATGAAATGAAGTAGCCAACCCAGCAGCAGTGGTAGCCCTACAGCCCCTCAGTGAGTGCTGGAGGACACTGTGATGGGTTGTGCAGTGTGGGTGGTTCATGTGTGTCCTACCAAGAGTTGGGTGTTATTTACACACAGGCTACAGAACCTGGGGAGCTCTGGCTGCTTTGAGCCCTTGCAGCTCTTGGTGATGTCAGTAGAGTTCTGTGGCAGGTGCCTGGAAAGACACTTTGGTTGTTATATCATGTTCCTACCATGCCCCTTTCAGCAAATCTGAAATGGTTTGTAATAATTTTTAGCAATGTACAAGGGACCAGAAATTACAGAGTTTTAGTGGGGAATATTTTGATTGAAGACTTTTTTTTTTTTTTTCATCTCTGCTCTAAAAGCACAGTATACACAACCTTTCTCCTCCAAAGCTGATAAATGGTTTAGCCATTATTTAAAGTTTGGGAAAAGGCAGCTACAGAAATAACATTTTAATGTATTCCAGATTAGACTTCATGCTATATTTGTAATAAAGACTTGTTTCCAGCACTGGTTGGCAGATCACTCCTAGGGACAATTATCCAAATAGCTATTAGGATACGATTGCACTCATTTCCAGGCAATGCAAGGTTGCCAGGACTCAGCTTGGCTGGTGCTTGGATTTTGGTTTGACTTTTGGAGAAAACCACAAGAATTTGTCAGCCCTCTTGGCCGTAAGGGAGTCTTCTTGTCTTGAGGCTATTCTTTTTCCTCTGCAAACGGGGAAGGCAAAACATGCTGCAGTTTGGGTTGGGTTCCTCTTTATTTCATTATCTCTCACCCAAGTGGCTGCAGGAGGAGAAGACTCAGGTGTGAGAAACCTCTCCCATCGTTCATAGAAGAGAGGAGGGTCATTTTGGGAAAAGCACGCGTATTCCAGAGCGGGAGAACCGAAAAGAAAATCAAAGGTCATGGATTTCTTCTGCTGGGGGAAGGGAGCCTAAGGGAGGGAGCAGTTAATGCCAAGCTCAATCAGTGTTAGTTGGGAACGGAGGCTCCCTCTCTTTATGCATTATGCTAATGTGTCACTTGGCAGGTCTGAATCACCCTGGCGGGTTTAGGCAGGAGCCGGAGTCGAAGAACACCAACTCCCTCAGAAGGGAAAAGATCTCTGTGTGCCAGGGAACATGTTCTGTGGTGAGATGATGTCATTGTTTAAGTCACACAGGCAGTGGTCAGGAAGCTTTTTCATATTGAAAGATAAGTAGGTTCACAGTGGTCCACGAATCTTCAAGTAGCTCTGACCAGTCCCTTTTCTAGAGCTGAGAACAGAGACAGGTTCCTTATTTCTGGCCAGCCTGGTGTGGGTGCTGCTCAGCCCAGCAGGAACAGCCTGGGGGGATGATGCGCTTCNCACACAGGCAGTGGTCAGGAAGCTTTTTCATATTGAAAGATAAGTAGGTTCACAGTGGTCCACGAATCTTCAAGTAGCTCTGACCAGTCCCTTTTCTAGAGCTGAGAACAGAGACAGGTTCCTTATTTCTGGCCAGCCTGGTGTGGGTGCTGCTCAGCCCAGCAGGACCAGCCTGGGGGGGGCATGTGTCTCTCTGTCCCAAGCCTTATAAAATTCATTTCAAGACTTTCATTTATTTACTGCAGTGATGATGCTCAGTGTGGTAAAATGGGGACAGTAAATCTGGGAAGAAACTCTTCCCTGTGAGGGTGGGGAGGGACTGGAATAGAATTCCCAGAGAAGCTGTGGCTGCCCCATCCCTGGGAGTGTCCAAGGCCAGGCTGGAGCAACCTGGGACAGTGGGAGGTGTCCCTGCCCTTGGCTTTAAGGTCCAAGGATGAGTTTAAGGTCCAACCCAAACCATTCTGGGGTTCTAGGATGAGAATTGCTTTGTTGAAATGAAATGATGAAAGATGATTTGCTCCTTGTGACTTGATAAAGGATTCAAAGCTCCTTTGCTCTTCTCTCTTTCTACAATCAGATGAAATGTGAGAAACACATCACTCGAGCTGCTGGAAGGGGCCAGCATTTCTGAAAAATACCTTTCCACACTCTTGTTTCTCAAGGAGAGGAGAAGGTTTTTCTCATTTGCTTGTCATGAATAACAACTGCATTAAATACACAACAAATATACAGCCACATTTATATGTGTATATACAATATGCTGCAATATTGGAGCTGCACAGTGACCCCCTGCCTCAAACACAGGAGCTGACAAACACCATGGCAGAAATGCTGGTGAAAATAAAAACACTGAAAGGAGGAGAATATCACAGGCCCTTTC
Organism: Neodrepanis coruscans; assembly: GCA_013400695.1. Taxonomy (NCBI): domain Eukaryota; kingdom Metazoa; phylum Chordata; class Aves; order Passeriformes; family Philepittidae; genus Neodrepanis; species Neodrepanis coruscans. The sequence goes on along the minus strand of VYZS01086624.1, from coordinate 9,196 downwards.
AAAAACTAATCTCAAGATCTCTGCTCTCCACTTGGGTCCCCCTGTAAAGATTTTCCATGGGGTGAATACTGCAAGTCTAGAAATCCTTCCTTGCTGGCTTGGCTCCAAAACAATGACTGCACCAAAGGGGCTGAGGCATATCCTACCAATGGAGCAGAAAATTGCTTCAAGGCTAAAGCAGTAACACCTTGGCAAAGCCTGTAATTAGCAATAAAGCAGCACCCAGGGCCAATGGGGCCATTGTGCCCCAGAGTCCATTTTGCTCTTTGGTGCAGAGGGGAAACGTGTGTGTGAGTGAGAATGAGAGCACAGAGGTAAATCCCCATCCAGGAGGTTAATGATGAATGTGCTGCAGTTGGCATGAAGTGGAACACGTGCCAAGATGGGGCCCTCTTGTTCCTTCCAGTCCCCCACCTACATTCTCCCAAACACCACATTATATTTTTAGCATTTTTATTTTCTTGGAAAAATATATAAACTGCAGTTATAAAATGTGTTTAAACAAATGAAATGGAGCTAGCAGGTGTACAAAACGGCCTAAAATGCTTCCCAGAGCTGCAGTTAAAGAAAAAAAAAAAAAGTAAACTTAAATAGTTCCATAGTGGAAAAAAATAATCTCTAGGTAGAGTATATAAATGTCTTTTTTTTTTTTTTGCACTGTACACTCAGTTTCATTTTTGACTCCTAAAACCCACCTAGACTCATTCTTGGTTTGGTTCTTCATTTGTCACCCAGATTAAAGGGTTTGAGAAATGTTACAACATTGTAAATTCTGAACTCCTGGAATCCCAGGAGGGTTTGGCTTGGGAGGGACCTCAAAGCCCATCCAGTGCCACCCCCTGCCCTGGGCAGGGACACCTCCCACTGTCCCAGGTGGCTCCAGCCTGGCCTTGGACACTCCCAGCAACATCACATCCCCTGGGAAGCTGAACTGCAAAGCTGTGACTCTTTTATTGAATATTTTTATCATCTCCATGTTGAACCTGGAGAAAGCTCTGCTTCAGTTTGAAAATTATTTATATTAATTTTTAGTAGAATAGGGTTGCATTTAGCAGCTTAATCAGAACTGAAGGACTGCTGGCAGTGCACATAAAAATACAAGTATATAGAGGGAGGTTTGTACATGAATGTGTGTATATGGAGAAGATGTCAGTCCAAAATAATTTATAATCAAAATACAGCTTTCTCCAGGAGACAGGAGGCTGTGCAAAGAAAGAAAAGAAATAGAGTTTTGTAGTGTGCTTGTGCTGCCTGCTTTGCTGGAAATTTGACAGGAAAGGGACTATCCCTGAGTTAAAATTCAATGGATTGTGATTTCTCTTTGCCCCTGAAGGCTCAGAGGGGTCGATCATTGAGCTCTGGGCAAGGCCCATCACCAGCTCCTTGGAACAATTGCTGAGATTTTAGCACAGGTTCTGTACCAGCCCTGCAGCCAACTTTCTTTCCAGCAATCAGGAATAGCAAAATACATTATTTCTAAATTAAATAAGCTCTCCTTTATTTCCAGGGGAAATTACTCAGAATGCAGCAAAATGTGTCACGTTCATATTTCCAAGCTTTCTGAAACTGTTTGGTTCTCCAAGTAGAAATTTTTAATGTATCAGTTTCATTCAAGATCAAAATTTATTAAACCCATTTTCCATCTCTGCTCACCTATTTTAGTTCAATGTATCATCTACAGCTCTACAGAAATGTTTTATCAATTATTTTTACTGGAATAAAGATCACAAATATTAAATGAATTATTAAATATATTTATAACCTCTATTGTTTTGGCTAATTAAAATTTCAAAATTAATTCCAAATTTCAGCTGTGCCTCTTAAGTACATTCTTTATTAATCTTGCCCTGAAATGTTTGATTCAAGTCCTCAGCCTTGCTGACTTTACTGAACACCCAGCATTACTCTGGGTGTTAATTGGAGTGTGATTCTGGGGGGAGTGTTAATCCACAATGCTGACAAATCCATATGCATGGATTATTCCCAATTGTGTGTCCAATTTTCTTTTAATGGGTCATTTTCCTCTGAATGGATAATTCATTCCACCCCTGCTCTACAGAGCTGCAGACCTGGTTTAAATCTTATCTCTGGAGTGTGATGCAAGTTGTGTGAGTTGGTGGGGACTCATTTAGAACCTGAGGAGGAAAAGAAATGTTAAAAAAGGAGGGATGGTTCCCTTGCCTGAGAGACAAAGGTTCTGGCTGCAGAATGAGGCAAAGATAATTTAAATTAAAACCTTTTTGAAGGCAGAGGACTGTTGAGAAAGGTTTGGAGATGTCTTCCCATCCATCACCTTTATTCCAGCTTCTCCAAGCTCTTTGGTATCCTCATCTCTGAGCAGAATTCCAAGCCTGATTACCAGGAATTACTCCCCAAAGCCTGAAAGCTCTCTGTTCTAACAGGGATGGACATGGGCAAGAACTATTTTAAACTCCTGGTGTGGAGTGTGAGCTGGTTGAGAGGACTCAGCATTCGAGCCCGTCCCTGTGCACAGACAAGTGAAATCTTTTCAAACAAACAGGCTGGAAATTCTTGGCTTCTCCAGGAACCAGCCTGATTTCCAGCAGATGGTGGTTTGGATTCCCATCCTGCCCTTGGCATTCCAGTTTTCCCCCTGCTTGCCACAGCTCCATTCTGTTTGCTGTTTCTGGACCGAAGTGCTGAACAAGATCCCGGGGCCTCAGGTAGGCGATGTTTTACCGTGGAGGGAGAAATCCCTGTCTGCACTCAGGCAATGGAACCTCCTGCTTAACAACTGGCAGACCCACAGGAAAGGAACTGAGCTGCCATCAGTAGGTAACATATTAATGGCTGGTGTTTAATTTCTTATAGGTAAAACATAAGAATCTGGTGGTCCTCACATTAGTGGTCTGACTACGGAGAAGGCTGGGGGAGAAAGGCAGCACCGTTTCCTTCCAGCCACTATTAAGGGCCTTGCAGATGTGCCAGGAAAGGGAAAATTAACCTTCTGTGGAAATCCAGCAAAAGGCCTTTTCCCCTTTAAATCATTAGAGCAGAACTTAATGATGCATCAGTGAGCAGAGTGTGCTCAGCCAGATGCAGCCGGGGTTGGGGGTGGCTGAAGGTGCTGAAGCTCCAGATTTTCTCCTCAAACTCATCATTATTGTGGATGTAATAACTGCATTTCCCTCTGATTTCTGAGGCTGTTGGGATCAGGACTAATATCTGTGGCTGAACTTTGCTGTGTCCAACATGTTCCAGTTCCTCTGTGCAGGGCTGGGAGAGAAAACAGGATCAAGGAGGGAAGGAAGAGTCAGGGACAACTGAAGTCTGGCTGACAAAAAGCTCAGTGAGGCATAAATGAAAGGCTTATGATTATTCTGAAAATGATGGTGACCAAAAAAAAGAGAAATCCTGTCTTTTCTAAGACCCCTTTAAATGCAAAGACTCATCTAGAGCCAACAGATGCATGGTACAGAATTTTCATTGGCTGGAGACCAAATTAGGGACAATGCCCTACATGAAACTGGCTCATTTGGCCAATGTTATGCTTCATTTTCATCAGTGCTGTCCATGGAATATTAGATATTCTGGCAGTTATTTAATAAGGCAAATGCACACAAGGAGCCCTTTAAGGTAAAAAGTAAAATAATCTCTATTTTCTCTTCAGGAGGTTTTGGCAAATGGGAAAAGATGGAGAAGAGGGAATAAAAAGTGTATGTGAAACAAAAGTTTTAACAGTCTGTCCAACCAATTGGTATAATTAAGTTTTACTTCAGCCCTCAGGAAACCCCAGGGAAGTTTGTGGCATCCCAGTTCATGTGCATATTAAGTAGGAGATCATGTAACCTTCATGCAATGTTGGAAAGGGCTGGTTTTGAAGAGTTATGGCCCCATTTAGGGCTGTGTCAGTCTGAGGCAGCTCTGGCCTGCAGCAGTGTTAATCCAGGACTATATTGGGTTGCACAGAGTTGGGTTTGGACTCACCAAAGTTCTCTAAAATTGGAAGTGGAGGCCTTGGAAATGAAGGGAGGAACATGAGCTGAACCACATGGGTGGAAGCCCTGCCCAGACACCCCTTGGAATCAGTTGGGAGTGGGACATCACCAGGTATTCCCAAGGGAAATCAATGTAATAATTAATATTTAAATGTAAATTAGTAAAGAGTAATTCCTCAGGGTGTCTCCCAGTGAAAAAAGGGTAATGGGAGTAACCTCTTCAACAAGGGCAACATTGTCCACTGGGCAGGTTGGTTGGCAAAGCAGCAATTTTAGTTTCTTCCAAACATATTTATCTGCCCAAACCTGCTCACCCTCAATAGGCTGAAATCCTTAAGTTTCTCTCAGCACAGGAGCCAGTCTGATATCTGCACCCAGTCCTTCTGTACTACTTAAAACTCTCACTTTACACTGACATTACTTCTCCCATTCAAGACTTGGGTAAATCCTCAGCTGCTGAGACCAGTCCTGTTCCACTGGATAAAACTCCCCAAATGTTTTCATTCCAACTGAAGGGGAAAGCAGAAGGCTTTGCACAAACTGGTTCATTACAGCTTCACGAGGGTCCCTGAGAGGATCCCTGTTGTCTCCTTGTGGACCAGGAAGAGGAGGGAGGAGACTGCAACTCGTTTTACCATGGAAAAAACTAATGAGGCCCAAAATCACAGATTCCAACCCTTTCCTCTTTTTCCCTTCTTTGGCCCTCAGTCCTCCAACAGTCCCAAACACGATACAGACTTCAGGAGACAAACATTCCTCTGGTGTGTGAGGAGTGCTGAAGTGGGAGATATACATTTACCAAAGCCTTACAGCAAGGGGACGTTTTTAGCCCCCCCAGACAATGCTGGTATAGAACATGCCCTCCCAAAATATTCAAGCCTTGCACATTTCCATTTTGGGCTTGCAACCAGGTGTGTCTGAACTCTCTGCAGCAGCTTTTTTTCCCAGTGTGGTTCCTGGAATGAACATGCAGCTTTCTCCCCACGTGTTTTCTCCAGCAGCCTCAGTTCCTGGACAAGCAGTTCTTGCCTTGCACGTAAGGCACCTCCTGGCTGGAAAAAAAACAGAAGGACCTGCAAATAGCTCACCTCGTGTCCTCCAAAGCACACAGGCATCTTCCCTGAGATGTTTCTCTTGGATTTCTTGGCTTGGCTGCCTCAAAGTTTGGGGATGTGCAGACCTGGTGCTCCAACTCTTTGGACAAAGCAATGGCAACGGAAGGATGAAGGTTGTGGCAGCCCCTGAGATTATTTTTGTGTGATCCAAACCAACAAAACTGGGACCAAACAGGACATTTACATCAGTCCCCCCATATCAGTGCTCTGGTCTGGGGCTGTGAGCACAGCCCAAGCCCACAGTGGGCATTTCTTTAGCTCAGGTGGCAGCAGCACATTCCTGGGCTCCCTCTCTCAGGTGACTTTGTGCTACAGCAGCACTTCCCCAGCTGCTCACTGGGAATGGCAGAAACGGAGCACTTTGGAAAAGAGCTGCTGTGAAGGAGCTGTTCAGGCTCGTGGGTGAGACACCTGCCAGCAGGGCTGGCTTTGGGATGATCCTGCCCCTTGGATCATTGGATGATTCCTTTAGATCCCTCCGAGCCCAAATCCTAAACATCTGTCTTTTCATCCCCGTGGGGTCAACTGTTTGCCTTCCTTTCTTTCCTTCCCAAGTCATCAGTCTCCTCACTCCTGCAAAGAAACAGAATTCCTCTCAGTGCAGAGCATGAAACCACCCCTGTAATCACAGAAGGGTTAAAAACATGATTGGTGGGCACAGCCCCCCCTCTTTTCTGCAAGGTTGGTTGGAATTGTGACTCGAGACTGACAGCTTGCCTGAGTGTTTGTGGTTCCATTTGAAACCACAAGACCCAGAAGCACATGGTTTAGATTCAGTGTCTTTCTCCAGTTAACACGAACCATTTGTTCAGCAGCTTGACTATCTCTTGGAGAAGAGTTTTTGCACCAGGATCAGCCTTGATTCACCCCAGACAGCCCAATACATTCAGATGGAAACCCAGGGAGAAAAATTGCCCAAACAAAGCCTTGCATTTACTTTTTCTTGTTTATTTTTGCAGCTTGTAAAGGAGCTACTAATATCCTGGTTATAAAAAAAAAAAAAATAAAGGGAAAAAAAAGGGAAAAAAGAAAATGTGAAATGCCAATCAAAAGCGGCGCCAAATTAGGGAGTGTTTACTTCAAAAATACGTTTTTTTCATTGCCTTTTTTAAGGCAAATTCCTGTAATATAGTAATGTCAGGGAGGGCATGGAAAGAAGAGACCCAATTGACTCAAGAAATATATTTAGAGCAATCTTTTCAAATTTGGCTGGGTAAATTGTGGCACACAGTGAGGCTGGAGTCAATGAGCTGTCACAAATAAACCACTTAAATGGCCACCTAACACCAGGCATTGGCTCTTAGAAATCCATAAGCTTCATTATTGTTCCTGCTTCTGATGAAGAGCAGGAAGGTCAAACAGCTCAGTGTCAAGTTGGAAAATTAAAATACACAAGAAAAAATGTCCAGGTGTGGACAAGTCCTTTACAAAGAACATGAAACCATCATTGGCCAAGTCATGGAGAGCCATTGGAAAGACTTGCAAAAGGCAGTGGGAATCAAGTGGTGCCAGTGTTTGTAAATCCACTTTACTAATTGATTATCTGCTTGCAATCAATGACAAATTTATCACATTCTTTCTGTATTATTTTGCATTCTTTTGTATTTTGTTATTTCTCCCCCCCTGGCTGCAGTTCCCCCCTGGCTGCAATGAGCTGATGCCACTCAGAAAGTGGCATTTGCCCCAACAAGACAAAGGAACAGCCCTTGCAGCTTGAGAGGAAGTGATTTATGTAATAAAATCACTACACCTTGCCCACATCAGTGTGGAACAGGAGAGAATCCAGACACACAAACCCCTTTCCAACCTGCTCCAGGCTGATTTGCCCCATGGAAGGTGTTGGTTGGACACTCCCACACCACAATGAGGCACCATCCAGCCCCCAGGGAAGTGAAAGAGCAGTAATTCCTTAATTTATGGAGATGAGGCAAGAAACCAAGTGTTCAGTTACCCCAAATCACAGGTATTAGGGCTGAAATGAATTCCCCTAAAACAACTTCCCATCCTCCAGCCCCTGGGATTAGTTGTTTTATCTTCCTCCTTCTCGATATAAAACTGGTTCCAAGATATTGAGTTACAATACAGGGAACCACCTTCTGTGCTGGGGGAGGTGGAAGAAAGAAAGAATCCTTCCCTGCCATGTCTCTCTATCTCCTAGTTAGGAATAAGTGACCATAAAATCTGTGTATGTGTGAAACCACAATATATTCCCCTGTTCTGTCATTAAAAGCCACTCTCGACATAAACCTGAATCAGAGGTGGGAGTGCTTTCACTCAGGAGTGTGTGATTATATACCAGCAGTTTACTTCCAAGAACAGATTATATTTCTGGGAATTCAAAATAGCATATATTTTATTTTAGTATTATGGGAATTTTGAAAAGGCTTCTAACGTTCCCGCTTTTTAAGCTACTATATAATCACAGTATAATTTTTATTAACAAAAAGACTTTATAACTTCAGAGCCCTGCAGCTGATGAAGTGAGGGCTGAGATCCTCTGTAGGTATGTTGGGAGAACTGCCTGGGAAGCTTTAGAGCTGCCTGGAAATGCAGGTTTAAGGTTAATGGCTGTTGTTTAAAGCATTTGGCTGGGCACAGCACTGAGTTATCCACCAGAGACACACACTTAGGGACCCCCCCTTGTTTTCTACTTCCCTTTTATTTTTGCAGACCTCCAAAAGGTTTTCAGCCCTTCACACCTGTGAAAGAGGCTTAAAATGATGAGGCTTTGGTTTGTGTGGTAGAAGGTGCAAAGGAACCTCCTTGAGATGGTTCTGAATGGAAACCAAGGGTAAAAGCAAAGGTTTTAAACTCACAGAGGGCAGGGGGAGATTAGATGAACAAAAGGAATTCTTTTCTCAGAGGGCAGTGAGGCACTAAACAGGCTGTCCAGAGAGTTTTGGGAATCCCCATCCCTGGAAGTGTCCAAGGCCAGGTTGGACAGTGGGATAGTGGGATAGATAGATAGATAGATAGATAGATAGATAGATTAGATAGATAGATAGATAGATAGATAGATAGATAGATAGATAGATAGATAGACAGGGGGGGATGAGAAGATCCATAAGGTGGGTTGGTGGGTTTGGTGCCCATCAGAAGATGGGCTTGTTCAGGGGGATGGTTTTGTCTTGAAGAAAAGCAAAAATCCCTCTCCAGAGGTAGAATTTCCCTTCTGCAGAGTCACTCAGGTGAGGCTGGAATGACAGCCTGGGCTTCCAGCATTGGTTATTTGGCTCTAAATTCACAGAACATCAAAACATTCCAAGGGCCTTCCACCATGAAGGGATTTCTTTTAAAGCATAGGAAGGACAAGCAATGAAACTGGTTAATTCTTAATTCTTGGAGTGTTCTGTTTCCATTTAGTGTGTTTTGTTTTGCAAACGTGGCTTTGAGTGTCTGGGATTATCAGACTCCTCCTGATGAATGATATTATGACAAGTTACTTCTCCCCCTTTTTCTGTTGGGACAAATCATGTTTATGGAAACAGGGAAGGGAGGGAGTGATAGCTTCAGGTTCAGGTTTTACTTTTCTATAAATAAAGCCATCTGAACTGCCTTTGGAAAGGGAAGGATTTTCTGTAATAGAAATAATGGTAATTAAAAAATCGGGATAGTTTACTAAAATAAGATTACAACAAAAAAGAATTACATTAATAATATTAAACAATATCACTTTTACCAGCATGGGAAACTTTTACTCTTAAAAAGCTGAAAGGCTTCTAGTGTTAGAGCTCTCAAGAGAGCAGGGGAAAGTTTCCTTAATTTTAATGGGAGTGTGAGCACCTCCTGTGGATGAGGATGAGGATGAGGATGAGGAGCCTGGTCTGTGACTTACAACAGTTGCTCATGAGAATACAATTAGTTCATTGCTTTGTTCGGCCAAGTGGTGTCCAATAAAAGCCCAACAGTTATTTACAAACCATCTGATCTGGTTGTGGCCTTGCTTACCCTGAATGTTCCTTACAGCAGGACATGGAATCAAACCTGTGGTTGGGCAGGGCTGGAATCCAGAGCTGTAGGGGTGGGACTGGGACCAAATCAGATCTGCTTCAGGTCAAGGCTCCATTGTGCACGTTACTGGAGCTTGTACAGGGACTGAGTGACCTTTAAAGGTCCCTTCCA
>VYZS01086620.1:32289-59618 GCA_013400695.1 Neodrepanis coruscans | reverse complement strand
TGACTCAAAGCACACTGCTGCTCTGCGGTTCTGCCAGTCCCGGGCAGTGCGCACCCGCCGAGCTTGGCGCGCCCTGACCCCAGCCTCAGCCGGCGGGCCAGCTGCAGCCAGGGTGGTCCTGGGGGCGAGGGCCGCCCCCAGCAGCAGTGGCAGCGCCCAGGCTCACATCATCCCAGCTCCAAGTAGCAAAATGAAAAGAAAGAACAGAAAACAGATGAAAGAAAAACAAAAGATTTGACATACCCCCTTCCAATCCTGGAAACCATAACACTGGCAAAAGTAAAACATTCTGTAATACTACTGCATAAATTCTTCTGTATCATAGTAGCAGGTGTCTTTTATTAATTATTTATACGAGTTGCCATTTTTCTCCTTTGCCTCATAGTTGATCCTTAAATTTTTTGAGATTTAATACTTTTGTATGCACAATACTTAGACACTGGAGAAATTCTGCTCTATGTTTTTTATAGAACTCCTTAGGATTGAAGCACTTCAGAGAAAATATAAGTACTAGACCATAAAATACTATAACTTCAGGAATTTCAATTCCCAATTGCATGCCAGAACTTCATTGTAAGTCTTAAGGTAACTGAAGTCCATTGGGATATAAATTTCCAACATTAAATTTCCTTCGGTGCCTAGAGATTTTCTGATCATATCTAAAACTGTTTCAGACATGTCTGCCTGGTGTACTTTGTCAAGTACACTAAGTACTTATTTGCAGAGCTTAAGCAAAACATCCCCTAAGAATGCTGTGCAGATTAGGTCACAGAGAGGACAAAATTAACTGAGGATGGTGTCTTGAAAGTCTTTCAGCTAACAATTAAAAGAGCACTTCCAGGATGCAGAGTATCTTGTTCTTTTCACATTCTGTGATTTTTGATTTTTAATTGAGAAATTAAGAATACTAAGTACTTGTAGCTGCTAGAAACTGACAATGATTTGGATGTCCCCATTTTTCTTTTTCTGTTCAACTTTTTTCACTTACATTGAGTGATTAAATATTGACTCAGCCAAAGACCATGAGAAACTGATCATGTAACTGGTCAGTTCATATGCAGAGGTGAAAGGAAACAAAATTTTCTCTTTCTGACATAAATTAGCAAAATATTATTGGAAATAAAAACTGGAGCCATGATTCTTTCCTTGAGGGTGAGTGCTCTAACAAGTGTAATTAAATCAATCTTTTTGGAAGATACTTATTTTCTTAGGCAAAGTGGAACAATACCACACAGGCAGATTTAGGGTCCCTCAGCTCATCCTCCTGATGATTAAAAGACTCTTTGGGAGATGTGGCTTCTAATCTGTATGGAGGGATGAAGCATTTAACATGCGTCTCTTGGACTGAAAGGAATGACATTAGGTATTTAATTACAAATTTGTGTTTAAAAGTACAGTCTCGAAGGTGGGCTGGTACTTCAACCGCAGGGAATTGAATGATTTATTCCCCTGTCCTCAACATCATAAATTATCGTAAATGATCCTTTGGCTAGTATGTTTGCTTTTGTGAACTTGACAGAGGGCTATGAATCCCCTCTTTCAGTTCCAAATAAAATTTAATTTTTAGACTTGTTCATAAAAGATTTATGCAAGTTTACATAGCCTCCAAAAGATCAGGTGATCATCACTAATGAGCTCTTAGGTTACTGTCCTTATGTCAAGGCTGTCTTTCATCTTACCCTCTCTGAGAAAGATGGAAGTAACATGGATATGAAGGTAGAAAATTTCCGCAAATTTAAGTGAATAGATCGAGTTCATGATCCATTATTATTTGACTTTAAATGATTATAAATAATTTTACTCCCATACAGCATGTGTTAATATATTTTCAACAATATGAAACTGAAATCTACTTAAAATTGTCCTTACTAGTGGAGAATATGTGGGTGAGAAAAAGAAAGAATGTAGTGTCAACGTTTTCTCAAACACCAAGCTAAATTTATAGTATGACCAAATTCGTTCATACAAAAAAGAAAATGTTTCTTGTGTAAATAAACCATTAGGAAACCTCTTTATTTCCCATGTATCTCATTGGTTTCACAAGATGATAGGTTGTTTCCTTTGGGTAGCTAGGCAAAATGCTAGTCATACTTTTACTTGTCTTTTATATACAAACTAATTTCCTTCTGTTTAAAAAACCATCTCTTTAGATTGCCTGGGATACATCTCTACAGCCACTCAAGATGTCTGCTTCATTGGTCTGAAAAGTCGTGTGTTTAAGACCAAAGTTTTACCTTTTAGTTTGTTGCTTTCCTTAATTCATTCCAGTCTTCAAAAGTATACTGACAAACTAAATTAAATACACTTATTATTGTAAAATTACTGAATTGCCTAACGTGCAATTGGATATTATACTGATACATTATGTACAGTAGCTACTTTTATCGGGAAACTTAACAGTCATGAAGTTATAGAAATTAATAAGTAGGTTTACTGTAAATAATGAGTTTGGGATGGAGGGGAAAATAAAAAGAAAGCAACTGGTATTTTCAGAAATATTGTCCTTTACTCCCCCTCAGCCTGCCCCATCCACAAGCCCACCTTTTTGCCAGCTACAAGCATATTGCACAGCATAAAGTTTATATGTCAGCAATGAACTTTCAGGAAGTACAAAACTATTAGAGACACCAGGACTTTTAAAGTATTTAGCTATGTTCCCTTATACCATATTATTTTTAAACCCAGTTATCAAAACGTCATTACTTCTAAACAAGAAATGACTTTGATAAAAGTTGTATGTAAGTGATATACAATTCTTCACTGCAGAACAAATATTCTGGAGGTTAAGGATAGTTTTCTTTTTGACTGAGCTTTGTCAGTTTGCTATAATTTTTAATTTAAACACAAAAATATGAAGTAAATTAGAGCTGCTGCATTTCGAGGTTAGCACTAAAATTAGTTGAAAGCCTCCATAGAGGCAAAGGAAAACTTCAATCAAAAATAATTTTAAATAGTCTTAGTGACAATGGTACATATTTTTAAAATTACTATTTCATGTCTCAAGTAGCAAAGGACTTAGAGGTTTACAAAGATAAAAATATCAAAGAAAATGTCAAGGGGAGTATGACCACCAAAAATATGGATCCATAAACCAGGATCTGTAAACATTATTGAATCTATGACATCAATAAATCAATATTATTTGAAATACAAAGAATATAGCTCAAAGAAGAAGCTGCACTTTATACTTAGATCTTGTGATCTCTCCAAATACAATTTTTTATGGTCTATTACAAGTCAGAGCATTCCACTTTTGCTCAGACTCTAGGCCTCTAAGTCTGCACTGAAATTGTGTGATGATGTAAGAGAGGTGAGATATCAAATGAAGGCAAGTATTTTGAGGAAGTTGAGTATGGTGACCGAACCAATTGTAACCAGAATAAGTCTTAGGTAAGGTATCTTGCCTACTTGCTTGCTTGAATCTTGTTTTATTCCCTTTAAATAATGTCAATTTCTTTTTCAGAAAAAGAAGAAGAAATGTTCCCAAATATTGTCATAGTTCTCTCAAAATTTAGAATTTAAGTTCTACTGGTATTTTGAATTATAATGATGGCCCAAATTAACTTACATTTGTATACCCAGCTAAATATTTGAAATTTCTTTCTAAATATTTTTAAATAACTTGTAAAGATCAAGAGAAGTATTTGGTTCATGATTAATTTCTTATACAAGAATCATTAAAGCTGTCTTGTTCTTGAAACAAGGATTGTTTTTAGAATTTTTTATATACAATTTGAATACAGTTTGGTCTGAAAGGAAATAAATATTCAATATTATGGGTCTCCAGTTATGGGTCTCCTTCTTTCCAAATAAATTCTTGACAATGAATCTGAACCTGTATGGTGACTAATTCAACTGATCCTACTATCTAGATTTATCACCTAAATGTAACTATTGTACATTACGTTATTTTCTTCCCTTGACAATGCTGTTTACGTCTGTATTTATTACCTATAATGACTTCAAACTTGCAGTAATGTTATTTTTTCTTTTACAGATAAATAAATACTATGCAAAAAAAATTCAATCTGAGTTTGAAAAACAATTTAAAACACTACAGAATGACACTGTGAGATACTTTAAAGGATCAGCCAGGGGGTAAATTGTCCTTGAAAGATGTAAAGGCAGTTTAAAGGGGAATTTATAATCTCTCTCTTAGGTTTGACAATATTAATTTGTCTCAACTATTTTAGAAGTGCCTTGGCCACAGTGACACTTTCCTAGGTGCATTCTAATAAGGTGATACTGTCTCATTAAATGAGATGGCATTCAGCAGAGAACAGTAGCTCAAAATCAATTGTCATGTGTTGTGGGATAAAAACAAAACTTCCTGGAGCTAAAACTCTTTATCGCTTCCACCCCCTCACCCCTGTCTTTCTCCTCTCTTCTGAAGGATGGGGAGAGGGCTTTTGGGGGCTTTTTGAGGATTTTTGAGGTTTTCTGGGAGGGGGAGCGAGAACAGGGGTGTTTTGAACCTAGCTTTCTGTGTGTCTATGTAAACAGGTTACCATGGCAATGGCGGCATGGGACGGGACGGGGCCATCCTGCCCCGGTGTTTCCCGCAAGCTGTGAGGGTGGGGGTGCCTTTCCACCGTAGCCACAATGTGTCCCTGATTCACGGGGTGGCGGCAAGCGCTGCCACATGACGCAGGATCATCTCGGCGCTGACGGACCTCGGCTCGGACTGCTCTTGGCTCTGCACGCATGCACAGTGGGTTTCCCATGCACGTGCACCGCGGTGCCGGGCAGAGCTGTCGGTGGCCCTTCACAGCCAGGGAGCCGCCCTGCAGTGAATGGCTATCGCTAGCACGAGTCGAGGCAGCCCACTTTTGAAGCCAGGGCCCCTGGGGCTCAGCCACGTAGCCGCGCCGCCATTTTGGCTCGTAGTGAGATCTCATAAGGGGTGGTTTCCAGGCGCTGGCCACCCAATCCAGGGGTGACCTGTGCTTGGGAGGAGCTCCGAGATCGCGTGGGATTGGTCTCCTATAAAACAGCCATCCCGGGGGCCATGTTCCTCTTTCGGGATCGTAGGAGGTCAAGGCAACGTCTCTGCTCATCTCAGCGCCGTTTTTTTCCAGTGGCACGGGCGGACCTGCAACTCTAGTGACAGTGGCAAGGGCTGAAGACCACATTCTTCCATCAGCTGTGGTAATGCTTCCCTGGAAAAGGGGGGTGATCATCCGGGTTCCTCTAATTTTTCCGATGTTTTTCAGAAAGCCCTGGTAAGTACCCAGCGCCATCCTAGCGCCTTCCCTCACCAGCCGCTGGCCCCGGAAGAGATTAATTTGTCTGTCTTTGCATTTTATTGTCAGGTTTTTGTGTATGTGTACAGAATAAAATTTGTGGGGTTTTGTGTGTGTGTCTTTTTTTGTTGCTTTTCTATTGGGTCTCTGTCATCACTGTTGTGCCCCTGGGGTGGAAAACCAGGACGTCATGATGATCTGATATTAATAAATGACAATCATATGTAGTTGATGAGATCAGAATAATTATTCTGCAAACAAAACACAACACATTGTGTTAAGAGGCAATGCTGTATTTCTAGCTGATATACAGAACAGTACAGAATTGTTTTCTCAGCTAGACTGGTGGTTTTGCACTATCTATGAAGTGCTAAGAGGTCATGTCATCAAACTTTCAATGTTGTGGGTGTTTGGTGTCATTCTTACCTGAAGGTAAGTATTACCAGGCTAGCTATTGTCATATTCTTAAAATTAATCATTTTTGGAATCACTGCCATTGTTTTCTAAAGGTGTACATCACCTTTAGAAGTAATTTGGTTACGTTCCTGCTCAGCAGTAAGGAGAGTAGCTGTTCACACATAGAGAAGAGTAGTTTTTCATTTGTTGGCTGCCATAATGCCAGTCTTCATATCTTCATTTATTAAGGCTTCTTCAAGGCAATTTCTACAGGATCATTTCAGTTTCAGGAAAACTGGTAACATTTATTGCACAGAAAATCATTCATTTGAAAATCTCTAAGCTGCTGGGTACGTAGATAATCCATATATTTCTTTTAGGAATTCAAAAGGGCTTTCACTGGACTGGGAAGCTACTTGTATTTATTATTCTACTTTTACTTTAGCAAAAAATTGACATGTTCAGTGGCAGTAATTCTTACTTAGAGTGTGGTACTGCAAGGAAAAAGAGAATTACTCCCAGCTGGATCAAAGATGGTTTAGAACAGTATTTGTGAGAGAGTAACTATTCTAAATATTTTAAACTACTAAAGTGAAGCATTCTATGTGCTCGATTACTGACTCACATCATCCAAGGTATCAGAAAACTATCCATGTTCTGTGCTCATAAGATGCCAAACACATAAATTATGGTAGCATATTTCAGTCCATTGTGATCTAAGATATTAAGACTTATTTTACTGGGAAAAGTTGGCAATGGCCAATGATAGTGAATGATGGTAGATTAATACACCAATAATAGGAAGCCAATACTACGCCAATATTAGGATCGGTCTAACAATGTCAAGGTGCTTCATTCTATTTGGAGTATAGATTCTAGGTAGTAGTTCATGTGGGAAATAAGAGAATTTGTATCTCCTATACAGGAGATTGCAGGAAGTTCAGGACACCTGGAGCAGGCAGACATACAGTTATGGAGTTCACAGACGTGTCCTTACTCCATTTGAAAAGAA
Source organism: Neodrepanis coruscans (assembly GCA_013400695.1). Classification (NCBI taxonomy): domain Eukaryota; kingdom Metazoa; phylum Chordata; class Aves; order Passeriformes; family Philepittidae; genus Neodrepanis; species Neodrepanis coruscans. The sequence goes on along the minus strand of VYZS01086620.1, from coordinate 52,967 downwards.
CAAGCCAGCATCAACTACCATTTTGGTCTCTTCAACAGTCACTTTTGTTCAAGTGCTCCTACTTGGAAAACTGCCAGTGATCTGAATCATGGTAGTACAGTCTGTGAAGAAGGAATTTCTTTTAGGAAATCAAAATCACTTTGGCACTTCTAGGTCAAAAGCCAAGTGCTTTATTCTATCGGAAAAGTTATCAGAAGTTCACACACTACTTGCAATACCAGTGCTATTAGTGTCAGAGACCTCTCACCAAGAAGCCAGATTCATTCTACACTAGCCTGAAATTCCAAAGAATTTAAGTCTCTGTGGTATAAACACAATCTGTTTCAGCATAAGGTATGAATAAATTTTAAATTTTAAGGTTAAACATGATTTTCATAAAGCACTATGATATAGTAACTTCTATTTTAGCATGAGTAGTTGTGATTGAATAAAATCTCTCCTTTCAAAACACCTTTTATTTCAATTTCCAGATTTTTTTCTAGCAGAGAGTGCTTTATACACTTTCAGAAAATTTTTCCTTTTTTACAGTCTGAATGTGTGTTTTATCTCAGAATGGATCTATGGTGAGTGCTGAGGGAGCTGGCTGACATCATTGCTATGCTACTCTCAATTGTCTTTGAAAGGTCATGGGAATTGACGGAGATTTGTGAGGATCTGAAGATCTCCGTCTTCAAGTAGGGCAAGAAAGGAGATCCAGGGAACTACAGCATAGTCAGCCTCACTTTGTTCCTTTGAAAAGTGATGAGGCAAATAATCCTGCAAGCCATTTCCAAATCTCTTAAGAAGGTTTGATCACCAACTCACCAAGGAGGTAACTGCAGTCATCATGGACTGATGGAGAAGTGAGATCTGACTAGCCTAGTAGGTCAGCCACTGCTGGTATACTTCACAGGCTCATTCCAGGACAATAGTGTCTTACCTCTTCATTAATGACCTGAATACAAGACAGACTGCATTCTCAGCAAGTGTGATGATGCAAACTTGGGAGGAGTGGCTGATACATCAGATGGGTGTGCTCACATTCAGAGGGACTTCAGCAGGCTGGAGAGATGGGCTGACAGAAACCAGATGAAGGTCAACAAAGTAAAAGGTGAAGTTCTGTATCTAAGCAGGCATAGCCTTGTGCATCAGTACATAAAGTAGAGGCCAACCAGGTAGAAAGCTACTTTACAGAAAACATCCTGGCACTCCATGTAGACAACTGGTCAGAAGTCAGTCATGTGCCCTTCCTGTATTAGGAAGATTGTCACCAGCAGGCTGAGTGAGAATTAAAAGCATGAACAACAAAATTTAATTTCTAATTTTTTTTCAGATAATTCTTGGTTAAATAAGCTGGGATAATGTTTGTTATAGTATGGAAATGAAAGCAAATATTTGTTGTTGTTATACTTATGCCACCAGTGTGTGATGCTGGAACTGGTATTGAAATAGCAACCAGAGAGACACTCTGCTTAAAACAAACATGATGTCGCCACTGAGTTTTCAAATTGATTTTTATGAATTGTTAAATTGACTTTTGTGAATAGAAAAAAATACATTAAATACAAAATACCTTGCCCATTGATATGGCTAGAAATGGTGAGTTACAATGTTAAAAAAAAAAAAAGAAAAAATTAATCATTTGTGAAAGAAATTCAGCATATTTCTTTTCTCTGAAGAGCCTGTTGCCACAGGTTACCTCTTACTCAGTCCTTTTTGCCTTCAGTTCTCAAGAGCTTTTAGCTCTGGAACCTCAAGGTCTTTATAATGTGCATTTTTCACCTTTTTTTGGTAGGTGTGAACATAGTACAAGTCTTGAAAATATGCCCATATGACTATGGGTTACCTTCATTTTGTGATTTTCAGGAGTTTCGTTTTTACAGTATGACTGTGTGGGGGAATGCAAACCAGCTCTAACCTATCAGATAGAAGCAGATGTGTTTGTGGCCACACTAAGTCGGCCACAATAACACTAATGCAGATGCACAGTTTCTCATTCAATACTTGTCAACTGAGGTCCTGCACAACTGCAAAGGTGATTCATACCTTGCCATCCAGGGACATCTTTCTGTGACAGATCAGGTAGATCTACTGCTCTCTAATTATGTACAGGCAGTAAAAGATAAATGAATGATGTGATATAGCATACGATTGCTGCACAGTAGCAATGTCCAGAGAGAAAAATTTCATTATGTTTGCAAAATCCAGTGAACTTTAATACAGCCGGAAGCATTCACAGAGAAACACCAAAGAGCTGCTGCAAAATAGTGCCATTTATTTTTCTATCTTTCAGATTGTGCCCACCTGTAATATAAATAGGGTGGGAGACAAAACTCCCTGCAGTAGTTTGTCAAGCAGATCTCTTACCATGCATTGTGGATAGCAGCAGGTGACAGAAGGCAGAGTCTTTGGCGCAGGAGAGGACAGTTGCATTGTAAATCAGTTAAGGAAAGAGTCCGATCTGATGGATATGCCTTGTGAGCACAAGTCCCTGAGGAAAGTGAGCAGATCAAAGCTGGCAGCTATAGGAAAGGAGCTGGTGCATGAAACAGTAAGAGTTCCCTTTTCCCACCATAAGAAATCCCAGCAACACAGTAAGAGATTTGAGGAACTAAAGGTAAAGTTAGGCAAATTAATCACTACGTAAACCTTATCCAAAGTGTACAGCTTGGCTCAAGTCAGAGTGCGACTGTGCAGCTCCTAGGAAGTCAAAGTTACAATCAATGGTCAGGCTGTTCAGAAAGCATGGAAATGATGGTACTACATACACACACTTTTAAAAATGAAAGAGTAAGCACTGATTAGAAGATCTCTACAGAAAGGTAGTAATTAAACTACCAAATTATTCATTCAGAAAAGTTGACATTTAAATGCAAAGATTTGTATCATTTTGTATTCTTTTTAATAGTTTGTTCAAATATCAGTGCTTTAGTGCTTGGAGAATTTTTTAATGACCCACACAGTCTGTAAATGTCCCATTAGTACTCTTATGCCACAAATGATTGTTGTGGTTCAAGCTGAAATACATCTTCCTAGAAACTCTAGAAACTCTGCAGCTTCAACATTCTCATTGTTACTAGCCTATTAACCAAAATATTTTTACCACACTCCTGGGAGCACAAATAAATTGAAAACAATACACATGCTTTATTTGATAAGTAAATTGTCATAAACTATAGCACAACCTTGAGCACCATGATAAATCATCAGATAACAAGTTTCTGTATTTTATACCATGATAAAATAGACTAACATATTCAACTCTAAATGGCCACCTAATTCTGTGTCACTGTGTTTGTCCTGTACATAACACCACAACTGAAAAATTGTAAACATACCTTATTCAAAAATTCTGTCTGAATGCTGGGCATGACAGAATCCCTAGTTTTACAGATTTCTACTTCCAGAACTAGAAACCAAACCTGTTTCTAAAAAACTCTAAAAAAACCTCCCATAGATATAAATCTTGAATTTGCATGTTTGATGACCTAAATTAATCTGGGAACCCATCTGAATTTTTTGCTGAAAAGCAAGAGGACTGTATTTGAGCTGTTTCAGGGCAGCAGGGAACATTAATATTTCTGATTTCTGAACATTCATCCCTTCAGGAAAAAAAAAAGTGAGGGACATTATTGAGGTATGACCATTCAATCCCAGCATATGTTACCTTCAATTTGACCCCAGCTCACTGATCAAGAATGGCAAAGGACTTGTGTCTCTACAAATTGCATCACAGAGTCAATGTTTCTAGTCAGGGACCATTATAGTTTAGAGAGTCATGCAAGAATTAACAGCTGTAAATGTGCTTTTAGTGCACATCCATCTCTCAGGCATTCTCTATTTCCTTTCCCTAAACTATGTTTCTCTTAAACAGCCCTTGAGTAGAATTCATTTTTAGTTGGAATGAGGACAACTGGAAATAGGCAAAGGACAGATAGTAAGCCAAATGTGGCAGGATGCCCAGAGACAGAGACAAAATACTACCGGGTATTTCATCACTGGTGAGAGCACTTTATTATTGAAGAAACTATACATAAATACTGGATTAAATCTCTGATAGTACATAACATACCTTTCACTGGCCTCATTAAAAAAAAAAAAAAAAGAAAAAAGAAAAAGAAAAGAAAAATATCTTAAAAAGACTGAAGAACAACTGACACATTAATCTGACAGCATAAAAAGCATTTAAATAATGTCCATGAAACTGAGCAGCATCATTAGGTACAATGATGAAATATATGTTTTGACAAGTTTCACAGAAACCACCTTTTTTTACAAAGCTTTTCCAACCAGTTAGTGATACCAGGGTAGAACATTCTACTCATGTTTGACTTGCAGAAAACAATCTCAGAACTCGTGTGGAGTTCTGAGAGGGTATGTTTATTCAGCACGCTGGAAGGGACAATACAGAAAAATTTCAGAATTTCCTCTGCGAGCTGCAAGGTCTACAAGATTATGTACCCCCTTCTGCTGTTGGCATTTCACATTACATGATTAGCCCTCAGTCCTTGGTCTCTCCCCATTCCCCATCCCAGCCTGCCCTTCCTGCGGGTTCCAGAGACTTGGATAAGGGGCAGGGATGAATCTGGTCCTCTTTCTCCTCCCCTTCCCCAGCTGTGGTGCCGAGCTGTTGCAGAGCAACCAAGTCCCAGGAAAACATGTTTTCCAATGAGGTCCTTGAAATGTTTCCATAACCACTATCTCTGAGCCCAGTGTGCTGTCTACCTTCTGCCCTCTATGCCACTTTATCTCATGTTCGTTGACATTCTACTTGTGTTAGCTCCACTTCCCTGCGGCCCTTCTTAATCCCCCAAGGTACTTGTTAAATTCGAAAATGATCCTTCCCAAGCCCAACTCATGTTCCCTTTCATTTCAGTCCATGGGAAGCATTTCCATTTTAAGCAAGTTGAGTAAAATATTTGAAAATTCTGAATCATTTGGACAGCACCTAGATACTATATTTGTTGATAAATTAAAAAAAAACTCACCCAGCCTCTGATTGGCTACACCACCCCACACTCTAGCTTGGAGTTAGAAAGTGGTCAGTGAGCTAGACGTCCCACCTGGAAGGGGTGACCACAATGGCTGGACCACACAAAAACAGCAGCACACGGTCTCCAATTCCTCTTTCTTTTTTGGAGCTTGCCACAACCATGTAGGGCCAGACTTCCATAGGACTCTTGATGGTAACTACATTTTCTCTTATTGTAATCTCTTTCTTCACTCCTTTTTCCCCTTCTCTCTTTATCTCTTCTCTCTTCTTATCACTTTCTTTACTCCTGTTTTTTTTTCCTCATCATCTCTTTTCTTCTTTTCTTTACCCTTTTCATAGCATTTTGGGTAATTTAAAACTGACGAGTTGTATTTTGCTAGATTGTATGGGTTGGTGTGTTCTGGGTGATACCTTATTTGTATGTTTTCCCTTTTAAACTTTTGCCAAAATGCTTATTTTCTCACTAAATTAAAAGAAATCTCTGCAGCATTTTCTCTTTACTCAGTCTTGAGGTAGTAAAGAACTAAAGCCTTTGCAAAAGTTCAGTTGGGTGAAAATTTTAGAGTCTTTAATATTTCCTGAAAGTCATATACCCAGCTGAGCTTGCGGCTCTGTGGCTGGGGTGTTATNCTTCCAGCTTGGCATATTCTGTGAACCTATCTTCCAATTAATATGCATAAGAATTTAAACAGAGAGTAAAAACGGGAAAGTTTGTTATAATCAACAAAACGGAGGGATTTTTGATGGAGGAGGAGAGTTAAGTTTTAAAACTAGATGAATTTTACAGTGTTTGATGATTTGTATTTTACTGTTTAGGTCTGTACTACCCTATTCAACATACAAGAGAAGCATTTAAACTTAAGGGACTGAAGCAAGGATATAAACAGTGGCTACATAAGTCTAAATTGTCCTTTGGAAGACTAGAAGGAAAATATTATAGTTTGAATGGAATATACAGAAATGTAAAATGCATAAACACTGTAATAAATGGCTAGAAAAGGGAATATATGAATTCGATTGCTCTGAAGATGATGCACTTGCAGTGTCATTACTGAGCTTAGCTGCTTAAATTGCCACTGAGGTGACGCCTAGAAGTGTAACTTATTTTGTGGTTTTAGGCACTTCAGTGAAAGTTTACCATTTGTGAAGATAAAATTTTATCTTTCTCTGCCAATAAAGTTCATGTGTAATGAATTTTTGACAGACAGTAGGCAGTGTTCTATCTCCAGTCTTTTTAAAGTATTATTTTAGGAAACAGCAAATTTGAGTCTATCCAGGACACTCAATAAATTTCCACAGTAACTACTATGAGGGATAAATCAACCGATGCCTTATTTACTATACTTATTCTTATCTCTTACCCTTCTATGTCATTCTATGACAGATGATCGCTTCCTTATTTGGGGACAAAAGTATTCCATTGTACAGATGTAGTTTTAAGTACAGGGAGGTCTTGCTGATATTCTTTTCTCTGAAGAACCCTTATGGTTGCTTAAAATAGAAAAGTCAGGACGTTTATGCTGTTGTTCACCTCTGAGTAAAGGGTGAGAGGGAGATATAGCTACCACATGTCTCCAAGCTGAGAGAGTGAGCCTCAGAGGAAACCCACACAGTGCCATTATTACACTTAAAGATTGAACTATACCTCCCTCCTTCTGAATCCTTCCTGAAAGAAACTCCGGAGACATTCACAGAAAAACTATTTTTAAAAGAGAAGCTGATGAACTGATCTATTCCCTATTGCCTCTCTGTTGTCTGTCAGCACCCTCTATTCAATAGCATTTGCCACCATATTATGATTTAAATGACCAGACAGTTGCCTTTTCCTCTTATTTCCGATAAATGAGTTCACAATAGACTGAGTTTCAGTGTAAATTTGTTGATTTTACAGTCTCTTCACTAGCGAGGATTATTAAAGTCATTCAAGCACTGCATTAATAATCATAATACTGAGAGATTTAGCTTCAATTCTTCAAGACATGGCTAATATTGACTGTATTTTGGAAGGAAGTAAAATGTTTTTTGTGTTTTGAGGTTCGGAGTTATGAATAGACAGAGACACAGTAAATGGTCACTATCTGAAAACTGCCTACTGCTTTGGGAGAGAGTTTTGCTGAGATTCAGTCTATAAGGAAGACAGAAAGTGCAAGTTCTGAACAGTAGGAGAACTTGGCAGTACAACTGGGTCAGAGCAATTGATAGCACAGCAGTCTTGCAAGAAGTCTCTTACTTTCAGCATATGAATCAAGAAAGCCATTAATCTACCAAGCGCTTTATATAACAACATGAAAGCATTAAAGACATTGCAAATCTTTCTTTTTCTTTAGGACTTCTAAGTCTATCTCTTTGATGCTGAAGAAAATGTAGGCTGAGCAGGTTTTTTTGATTTTTTTTTTTAATGAGATATGGAAAATGATCTGGGAATAAAAACACCATTCTTTATTTGGGATAGATGTAAGTATTTCAGGTCTAAATTAAAGAAGTGAAAATTTGTTATCAGTACTTAAGACAAAGATGACTGGAAAACCACTTCAGGGACTCTGAATCCTAGGTTCTGCTTTCTAGTTTCTTAGTTGATGTTATAAGAGAAACACAAGCCTTTGTAATGTTTATATTCATGGTTGTGTCCCAAAATCCACAAGTTTATACCCAAAAAGCTGAACAGAATGCATACTAAGCCTTTTGTTAGCTTTTCTCTTCCTCTGTGGCCATAAGAGTTCAGTTACTTAAACACATGATATCCAGCTTCCTGGAAGATGGATTTAAGGGATGGGATCACTTTGACCTAACGCAGATGACTAGAGCCATTGGTACATGCCTGTGACAATCCACCCTTAAGAGGAAAGAAATACCTAAAATTTTTAAATGCTCATTGGTTGAAAGGAAGGACAAAAGTCAGAGGATTCACAAACAATCAGGAAGTTTTGTTCTTAATTTACACACTCGGCATAGAAATTGGTATTTTAATCCCTGACCTACTATATAAGGGGACAGAAGTGGGGTTTGCATAAATGGGTAGGGTGAAAGGGAAGAGAGGAATTAAAGAGGGGGAGGGGAGGGAAAAAGATATCTCCAGTCCTGTTTCCAGCATCAATTCAGCCAGCCAATCCTGGTTTCAACACCAATCCAGCTGATAAGTGTCAATTCAGCTGCGTCAGTCCATCCAATGACACATGCAGGATTCTGGGAGTCATGGCCTGGGCTTTGAGGTTATCTTTTTATGGACAGGTTTCTCTGCCCCCAAGACAGGTTCCTCACTTCTTATGTAAATTAGTTATCATACATAATCTGTTCTTTCAGGCCTTTCTCGAAATGGATCAGAAGACTCCAGGGGCCTTTGGTAGCCTCATTCTCACACTATAGCTCATGTCCACTTCCTACTACTCATCCTTGCACTTGCACTGTACTATGTTGTGGTTTTTTTCTCACAGAAAAGTGCTGCCTCCAGGAAAATCTTGTTCTTCCTCATGACATGTTAATACTAATAGTCCTTGGTTATTACCAAGAATTCTTGTCTGTTATTACTAAAAGTCCTTTGTTGGCTCCACAGCCATCTGTATATTGGTGTTTGAGACATACACATTAGCTCCTTCCGAGAACCAAGAGCTCGAAGGATGTCACTTGGGACTGCTGCTCATAGTGTTGCAAGAGAGCAGGCTTTTGTCACAGTAATTTTCCATTCTGGCTGCAATTCAAGCCAGTAACTTCCTTTGAAGTTTCAACAACAAAAATACGATTCCACTTGTGTTTTATTCAGGCAAGAAAAATAAGTTACCAAGGTTGTTCATTATAAAAGTAGGTGTTCATGAGACACCTGTTAGTTCCTGGGGAAGAGACAGTATTTAAGATAAGAGAGGCTTAGTCCAAGTACAGTTCATCAGGACTGACAGTCCAAGTACAGTTCATCAAGGCTGAGGCCTAATGAGTATTTCTCATATCCTAGTGTGGCTAGTGGGGGGAAATGCACCACCCATCCCACAACTAAAGTAAGCTTCTCTGGGCCTTTACAATGTAGAATATCTACAAGAGGCTGTCAGCTAGAAACAGGTTTTAGGGAGTTCTGCATCTCTGGTGTACTAGTTGAAGGCCAACAACACCTGAGATTATACTATATACATATTTTTCAAAAACTGACATTCTGCCCTGTGGTACCCTGCCCTTTGACCAAGACCAGTGTGTAGGCAGGATGACACCCACATCACCCAAAATGATGTGTAGGGCAAGTTACTGACATGCAAGGTATAATTCTCTTACAACATACCACTACTGATGTCACTATAGGGGTGTCACAACCCTCACATACATTCAAAAGGCATTTGCACAATGGGCACAGCCCTCACATACATTCAGAAGGCATTTGCAAAATGGGCTTTGGATGTGAGATGACCCAGACACTAAGTGTCCCTGACAGTTCACTGATGCCACTATGGCATCACTTACAATCCCACGACTGCTACCAGTGATCTGGTAAGTCACTGTGTGGATGCATTGTTGCTCATCTCTCCCACTGACTTAATAAAAATTTAAATTATAATGGGTTGTCAGACTAAATTACCATTCAAATCACATCATTCTACCTATGGTATTACTCATGAATCCACATTCAATCTGAATCTGACAAACATTCCTCTGGTATGACACAACAAAACAGTGAGGTTCAATCTAGCTGCACAACTGGCTGAGGCAGGGAGAAAAATCAGGAGGGGTTGTTTTTCTCATGAATATTTTCGTGTAAGAGGAATCTGAGTACAAACAGACTCTCTTATTGTCTAAATAATGCAGGAATTCTGACCAGCTCTAATTGTCTGTATTGGGTTTCTGTGGCCAGGTTTTGGTAGCGAGGAGACTATAGGGGAGGCTTCTTTGAGAAGGTGATGGAAGCTTCCTCCATGTCTGGCAGAGCCAATTCCAGCTGGCTCCAGACTGAACCCAGTGCTGGCCAGGTCTGGGCAATCAGGAGTGATAGTAACAACTCTGTGGTAAGGAAAAAAAGTTAAGGGATAGATGAAGATGGCTGCCAGAGAAGAGAATGAGAATATGTGAACAATGCAGGCACCAAGGTCAGTGGAGAAGGAAGGGCAAGAGAAGACTCCAGGCACCAGAGCTGAGGTTTCCCTGCAGCCTGTGGAGTAACTCTGCTCTGCAGCCCATGGAGGGCCACAGGGGTGCAGAGATTCACCTGCAGCCTGTGGAAGAGCCCACACCAGAGCAATGGATGCTGGAAGGAGGGTGTGACCCCATGAGAGGCCCATGTTGGAGCAGGATGCTGGCAGGGACCAGCTGACCTGTGGGGAGAGGACCCCACACTGGAGCAGGATTTCCTGGTAGGACTTGTGGCTTGTGGAGGACCCACGCTGGAACAGCCTGTGTCTGAAGGACTCCACTCTGTGGAAAAGTGGCAGCAGTGTATGTAGAGCTGTCTCCCGTGGAATGGACTCATGCTGGAGCAGTTCATGAAAGACTGTCTCCTATGAGAGGGACCCCATGGGAAACAGGTGAAGGACTCCTCTCTCTGAGCAGCAGCAGAAACAACTCCATAGCCTTCATTCCCTGTCTCCCTGCACGTCTTGAGAAAGTAGCACTTGGAAGGAGGGAGGTGGAGGAAGGTGTCCTTCACATTCTCAAGCTATGATTCTGTTAGTAATAAATTTAATTAATATCCCCACTTGAAGTCTGTTTTGCCCATTATGGTGATCTCTCATGGTCCTTATCTCAACTCAGGAACCCTTTCCTATATTTTCTCTCCTCTGTCCGAGTGAAAGAGCAGGCTTTAGTGGGTACCTGGCATCCAGCCATGGTCAAACTACTACATTGTCAAATACCCAAGCTATGATCTGCAGAACAGGATCATTACATCCCTCAGCCTGCTATCTTAACTTATCTCCCAGCCTGCTACCTTGGCTTTTTTTCCCTACCATTAGCTATTACAGGAATCATTCTCTTTTTTTTTAAAGTTTTTTGTATCCCTATCTAGAAAATTTAAGATGCTTATTCTTCTGATCATGGACTATGTTATTCATTGATTTATAATTACAAAACAGGAATAACCCTTTGAATTGCTTCCTAAATATGACTGTTGCTCTGCCTACAGAAAATTTAAGAAAAGTAGCCATTTTTGAAGGTCAGACAAATCTGGAAACACGCAGAAGTTTACTTTAGATATAACAATAAGTTGCTTGACCAAAATCTTTATTCTGGTTCAAGAACACACAGAGCCTTTTTATCCCTGCTTCTTAATTTAATATGTCCCCCCATGCCTCAAGCCACTTTCAGCAATAGCATATAGTCAGATTTGAATTCTCTATGAGTTTCAATCTCAAGTAGAAAGGGCTCCAAAATTCATGGGCTATTAATGTCATAAAATGATGGTGCAATATTAAAGTTTCTTAGCACCTTCTTTCCTAAGCTTCTGTGAACCAAGGTGTTACTGTATGAACTTGTAGAGCACTAAAAGTTACAGTTTTAACTGTATAAAATTCATTAAGTTTTATATTTTCAAAGTGAGTAATTCTTGCAAGTGCCATGTTTTTATGTGACGAAACTACAGGTTTTCTGTCAAAAAAAATTAATTTGGCAGTATTGAAGATTATACATATGGATGGGTATACAATGCAAATTTTATTGAACAGAGTATATTCCCTGACATAAAGCAGAGCTCGTTCATCTCTCCTTCCCTGGCACAGAGCAGAGTCCCTTGTCTCTCTGCAGCAAAAGTGAAGCTAACGGCAATGGACATCTTTCTACGCTGTGTGAGAATATGGTTCATCAGTGCCCTTTTCAAGGACCATTACTTGAAAAGAAGATGAGGCTACATGACAAAATCTGTGTGTGAAAATATGTCTTAGTCTTAACATTTTATTTCTGATGTTTCCTGAATTATATTCTCCTATTTAGTGAATCACTTACACAGCATAGGAGGTTAAATCAGGGACCAAGATTTTTCAAACAGTTCTTTGTAATATTGGACACGTATATGACTACAAGAAAATATGCTGGAAAAACTTCCATCTGTTAACAAGCAAAAGACTCTGGAGTGGGAAAACTAAGGAAAGACTAAGTTTCTGATGATCTTCCCTGTTCCATTGTCATAAACATTCTACATCAATTTAATTCAGTTTAGACAGGTCTTTTCCCAAGATGATTCCAATCTAAATGAATGCACATGAAATTCAGGGCAAAGTGGCTGAAAGTGATCAGGATAGGATACTTTCTTGCCAGTATTTATGTTAGAATCTAGACAAATATTCAGCTGATTTGGGTGTGTGAATCACACAAATGTCAGATTTAGCATTTCAGTATTTGGTTAATAAGCTCACAGCCACTCAGATGGCCTAAAAATCACAATTTCTTTGATGCATCAATGGAAGAGGCATTTTAAAATGTAATTTAAATATTTTTTTTCTCCCTTCATTGTCTCTCATTTAATGCTTACGCAAAGTTGGGCCATATTTATACAAACTCAGTTTTGCTGTATGAAATGTTGTGACTTTCCTCTTGGCATTCGGGAGGGCATATTTTCTTTGAATTAATTATTTTAATTCAGTCACTGTAATCAAATTCAACTGACTATCATAATGTATTTTAAGGATTATTCTGCTTAATGTATTCCTTACCACAGCAAGTAACCCTGGTGGTTAGGGGTGGTTAGGTCTTAAAAGTTTCAAATGTCAGAAGACTTTTAAATGTTCTAATTCATACTTTGAATGTTTGACAGTTCACAAATTCCCTCTGCTTTATTCAATCTTCTAAATGCCAGAGGGATTTTTTTTTAAGATTCTCTAAATGTTTTACCACGGAATCAATTAATTAACTTTCAGATGTACTTATTGCTCAGATACTTTCCCACCAGAAAATATTTTATTTAGATAAAATGAACAAATACGTTGTGTTTGTCCTTCAGTTCTATTTCAAAATGTCTGCTGCAATGTATCTTTAAAGGAAAATATTATTGGAAAAAGATTCACAAAGGAACCACTTCAGAAACCAAAAAACCCTTCAAAAAATTACATTGCAACCATTGCTTTAAATACTGTTAATACTACTAACTTGCAAATACACTGTACAGAGAAGTGACTGTCCATAACTAGGAAGAGAATATTACTATATTTAGCAGGACAGAAAACTTCGAGACAATAATTGTCGTTTAATAATTTTTAACAGATAAAATTAGACGTCACATATATGATATTGTGTCTTTAACAAATTCACATCCGAACAAAAGTAATTCAAGTGTGTATTTGAATCTCTGCACCTTTAAGAACAGTTGAGCTTTCTTCTAGTCATTTAGAAAAACTATTCCGCATATTGGCAAAATCTTACATGTAGAAGCACTGAACAGGAGAGATTTACAGCATCTTGTGTGAGTCGAGCTATTTCTCCAATGTCTACTCTTAGAAGACTCCAGATTCTTCTGTATCATACAGTTTAGAAGAGTCACATTAGACACTTGAGCAAAAATACAGGTCAATAATTCTAGGGAAGTGAACTCCAAAATACATCACTTATATAAAGGACATCATATAAGAGTAGAAAATCTTTTGAATTAATTCTTACCTTTACTTACTGAAGACAACCTTTACTCTTTGTGATACACAGCATAAGAGCTAGGATTAGGGACTGAGATTCTCCCAACAGTTCCTTGCAGTATCGGACATATGTATGGCTGCAAGACAGCATGCTGAAAAAGCTCCCATTTGTTAACAAGCAAAAGACTCTGGAGTGGGAAAACTGAGGAAACACCAAGACAATGTGCTGGGAGAAGAGAGTATAAGCTGGACAGTGTGTCAGAGTTCAGTCTATTACCTTTAGAATTTGAGGTTTTCTTCAAATATTTTAAAGAAATCCTGCAATCTGGCAATGTCCTGCTGTCAGTAAACATTTCTCAAACTCTTTATTTCACCAGGAATTATTATGATGCCAAATACAGATGCTCTTTATCTTTTTAAAAAATCCCAACCTCAGAAAATATATATATTAAGCTACTGAGAAAGCATTACTGTTGTAATTGAAAAAAGTATTACTGTTATAAAGTGAGATGCTCATCAGACACTCCTTAGTCAAGCAATTCCAAATTCAATGACCAGAGATATTTTGAGAGTAATTTTTCTCTTTTCTGGCAAAATTTACTCCTTATATGTCAGAAAAGATTGGTTTCCAGTAAATCTTTAATAAACATCCTAGAACTGCAAGACAGTGTAAAATGGGACAGTATGAGACAGCAGGTCTGTCTTCAAAGGAACAGAATCTTTAAGCCATGTATATTGAATGAGAGATGCTTCTATCTGGCTTTACTCTCTACCAATTAGTAGTTGAATGCTACTTTCTCTTCCCTTTGTTAGAAAATTTTTATTTTAAATGCTACTTTCACAAATTCTGCAGTAAATCTCAAAGGTCTGTGAGTTCTCTGTGAAAATTTGCACATTAGGATGCAAATTTACACTGATACAAAAATATAGAAAATTTGGAGATGTTATTCTACCATCATACCAAGATTTAAGTGAACTTGTACCCCTATGAATGGTTATAACTACTACAGTGAAAATTTTTAGAATGTAGATAGATGAATCATGGAATTTAAATTTCAAACCAACATAAAAGAATGTAATATAATTTAAAATTTCTATTTGCCATTTACATGAATATCACTTTTACTGAATTATTCCCATTATTTCCAGCTGGTACTGTCAAAGCCAGAGTAGAGTAAGTCAAGGTTGTCCCTGAATAGGCAGTCAGACACCCAAAGCCCCGGCTGATTTTTCATATTATGCTACATTCACATAAAAACTTGGGAAAATTTTTAAAAAGCCTTGAAACATAGCAAGAAATTGAGAGAAGATAGGTATTTGATTGATATTAGTAATCCTTAAACCATGGTGAAAATATGTTGTGCGTAGTTGTGTATCAGCTCCTTCACCTCAGGGACAAGTTTAAGTGACCAAGTTCTGTTTTTTCATCTGCATATTCATCTTGATTTCAGTGAAAATTTTGCCAGTCTTCATCTGTTTCAAGAAAGGAACAGAGGTTTCACAAAATATTATGTTCCTACAAGTTTCAAGACTTTTGGTAAAATGGAGTCTTGTGTAGCACAGACAAAGGGCAAGTTCCCATGTGTTTAGATGATTCTGACCCAGGTAGAACACATCTCCCAAATTCAGCAGCAGCTGTTATAAGCAGGTGTAGGAAATGAAATCTCACTGTTTCTGCAGCATTCTGTCTTACTAACCCACTTCTTGTATAGGAAAAGCGGACAAATTAAATGAAAGGAACCAGAGCAGATTTTTGAATCCCCAGATCACAGATCTATATCAAATCAGAGAAGAAAAAGAAAGAAGCTACTCATATAGATAATCATAATTACCTTCCCTACAGGGTTCTTGTAAGCATAACTGATGTATGAAGACAACATAAGAAAGTAATTTGTGGTATTCTCTGCCGGATTTGTGCAGTAGATGTAGCCAAATCAAGCCACATGGGAATCATTCTGCTGATCCCCAACAGCTTAATGAAAGATGGTCCTAGTTGATTCCTAAAACAATAAAAAGTAAAGCAACGGACTTCTTTTGTGGACCAATCCAGCACTGTCACTCTATTAGAATGAAAAATATGGCCCAGTGAATTCAGAAGAGATTGAAATAGCCACTATTTTACTCTCTGAAGCAAATCACTTTTTGACTTGTAGAACAATTCCTATCAAATATGGGAATTTTTTTTTTTTGCATCCTTCAACACTTTATTTAACATTTATAAGAAGCATTGTTTCAGATCTCACATTAATTTTGACATTTGCTATAAAAATATTGAATATTAATGTATTTTTTTGCATATGCAGTAAATTATAAACTACTATCTGCAGCTACACATTTGAAACAGCTAAAACATTTCTACAGCATTTGATTAAAATTAATTTTGAGTACACTAACAGTATAATAAGATCTAGAGTCAATCATTTTTAAAAGTATTGTGTGTCATAGGGGAAGAAAGCTACTATCAAGTCTAGGAATCAGTGGTAGCATCAAGCAAAAAAATAGCTTGTCATGCTGCTGCTAATACCGATTAAGATCTAAGATACCTTCTACTTTCACATCAAACTTAACAATATATAGGAGCTAAACTGTGTGCCCTTGAGATCAATGAAAGCAGAAGGATTTGATGCAGAAAGATCATGTCGTTGGATACTGTAATTGTATTCTTTCATTTGGTCCCATGATCAAAAATCTCTCTCAATGATTTTTGAGCACTCTTGGGAATCTAGAGAGGTCCCAACAGACTGGAAGCTAGTAAATGTTGTCCCAGTTTTCAAGAAGGGTAAGAAGAAGGACCCTAGAAAACTAGAGGCCTGTCAGTCTCTCTTCAGTGTCTGGTAAAGTTATGGAGAGGATTATTTAAGGAGGTATTGGAAAATTCCTGAAAGACAAAGCTTTCATCGGTCAAAGTCAGAACAGCTTCATGAGAGGAAATTTCTGTTTATCAAAACTGACTTCCTTTTATGAAAAGGTAAGCCAGCTAGTTGATCAAGGAAAAACATTTCATGCAATATTTTTTGATTTTTTTTTCAGTAAACTTTTGATATTGTCTCTCACAGGATCCTTCTGAACAAAATGTCCAGCACACAACTGGATAGACACATTATGCAGCAGTAGAGCAATTGGCTCATGAGTCAAGCACAGAGGGTAATAGTGAATGGGATCTCATCTGACTGGTGACCTGTCATTGCTGGGTCTCCATCAGGGGCCTTGGGTCATCAGCAGGGCTCCATCTTGGACAATCACCAGACACATGCAGTTTAACCATCAGAAGTGCTGGATTCTGCACTTGGGAAGGAGCAACCCTGGATGTACGTAGAGACTGGAGAATGAGAGGCTGGAAAGAAGTCTTGTGGAAAGGGACCCAGAGATCCTGGTCAATGGCAAGTTGAATATGAGTCAGCAGTGCCCTGGCAGCCAGGAGGGCCAACTGTGTCCTGGGGGGAATCAGACAAAGTATCACCAACCAGTCAAGGGAGGGGATTGTCCTGCTCTGCTCATCTTGAATTTTGTATGCAGTTTTGGGCAGCGCAATACAAGAAAGATATTAAGCTATTAGAGATCATCTAAAGGAGGACAATGAAGGTGAAACGTCCTAAGTGGAAGCCGTATGAGGAGCAACTGAAGTCACTTGTTCTATTCAGTCTGGAGAAGAGGAGACTGAGGGTCTGAGAGACTGAGGGGACTGAGGGTCATTGCAGTCTACAGCTTCCTTGTGAGTGGAGGAGGAGGGACAGGCACTGATCTCTTCTCTGTGGTGACCAGTGACAGGTCTCGAGGGAATGGCCTGAAGTTGTGTAAGGGAAGGTTTAGGTTGGATATTAGCAAAAAGTTCTTCACCCACAGAGTGGTTGGACACTGGAACAGGCTATCCAGGGAAGTGGTCACAGCACGAAGCCTGATTTCAAGAAGAGTTTGGTTGATAGTCTCAGGCACATGGTATGACTCTTGGGGGTGGTCCTATGCAGGGTTAAGAGTTGGACTTGATGATCCTTGAGGTTCCCTTCCAACTCAGCATATTCTGTGATTCTGTGATTTATTTTATTTTATTTATCTCTCTTCACTCTTTTGTCATGTATCCTTCCCTTTCTTCGTATAATAAGTTCGTAGATATAATCCTTCTGCTTTACATTCCAGATTCAATTAAGTTCTAAAGACACAAATATCTCAGCAAGCTGGTCTTTTCTACACTTTTTCAAGACATTATGAAGGCATTGTTAACCTGAACATTTTCTGTTTACTGTACCTTTCCTTTTTGCCTATGCAGAATCTGAGCCAGTTCCCGTATATTCAAATGCTTTTCTCTTTACCATGACATCTGTGTTGCAGTATTATCTGGCTGCTCGGACAATAAAAGGCTGTTTCAGCACACCAGTACTGGTGGTCTTCCAAAACAATCTCAAATGCTTTCTAAAATGATTTTTGGATATTTTTTGTGCAGCTTTTGAAGACAATGGACAATTACTGAAACAGATTCCTGTGAATCTTGTGAGTAATAAAGCTCTTCATGTGGCTCCTACTCATCTGTCAAAATTCAGCCTTGACAATTTCATGTAATATTTTTTCACCATACACCATTGTACCCTCTCTCCTTCATTCCTTATCCAAAATACATAAAAAATAAAACATCTTTAGGGACTTTTCTTGTTCATTCTCATTAGATTCATTCTTATTACTTAGTATCAAATTTTATTTTGTTAAAGACGAATATCAAAAATACCATCACTTTTTTAAATTAACTCTATATTGCTGCTATACAGATATTACAAGGTATTATAAATTGCAGCAGAAAAATATAATGCAGAATATCTAAAATAACAATCATGCATTTTAATCTCTCATTACAAATCATTACAAGTGAGAAACTATATAACTACTGACCATTTAAAACTTTATTAAAATACAGTCTTTGTCCATTAAGAAATTACAGAAAATGTCAAGGATCTATCAGTAAACTTTGGGGGTTTTCTTTGAATTTAGTGTCTTACACTGTATATTCATCACAAGAAACTAATTTCATCCCCTTATGCTCTTCTCTTTTAATCTTACTTCTGATCTGCTCACTTTGAGTATCGATATTATCTCAAGAAAGGGCAAAGGGGGTGAGGCTGTTTTTTTGCTATTACATCAGTTTTAATTTGTTTGTTGGCAAGTTCATTGGGTTTTTTTGGTGGTGGTTGTGGTGTGTGTGTGTTTCTGTATTCAGCATGGAGAAAATCATGAAATTTCTTGTCATAATGAATGGGTACATATAAGACTGGACATATAACAAAAGAAATACCTCACAATAAATTAAGCAGTTCTTTTATTACCAATGATGTTATGTCATAACTTTTTTCTTCTCTCTAGAAACTGAGACACTAGAACTAAACTTTCAGAAGAAATTTTTTAAACAGACAGAGTAATGTTATAGTGAGAACACTTGGAACCTCTCTTCATTCTTAGTCCTCTTTATCCTTCATTGCCTTTCCACTCTTTCATTTAATTTTTACGAACTAAGACTTATTTAATGTAGGCATAGCCGATGTGCTTGCCCTAGAAGAAAAAGTCCTCTAAGTTATGTGTCAGTGAGCCTAAAATCTGCCTAGGCATCACGCTTCAAGAAACACTGAAATAAGGCCTTCCTTTGTATTCTGACAACCATAAATGAAAAATGTTATTCTATTGTCTTTAAGACTAGCAATATGCCAACCAATCACATAAACTCTAGGGGTGCACGGTCGGGACCCCTCAACCAATGATTCTGTGAAATTCATAGCGTGATCATACAAGAAACATAAAAAATCTGTGCATGATGCAGTAAACTATTCCTTGCTTGCAACGTGACTGTGGCCTGTGTCAGTCTGCGTCGCCAGTAGGGGATCATGCCAATATTGAAGCCATAATTTAAAAATAATTTTTGTCTTCTTTATTTTTTCTTTACTTCCAAAGGGAAAACCTGGGAGAGAGAAAGACAAAGTGCAGGGCTTAAAGTACTCTTTATTGTGCAGAATATTTAAGTGATTAGGTAAACACTGACTTTCATTTGCATCACATTGTGAAGAAAGCTGAGTGAGTGTCTTCAACTAATAGAGAAGTTCTTCAAGTGGTGTTTCATGTAATTATCAAATTATATTTTTTAAACTCTTTTTTTGACTACAAAAAATATTTAAGGTAATAGTTGAACAGGACTAGTTTAGTACTTTTTTAATTAATGCTCCATGTATTGGCATATTTTATTTAAAAGTGAATTTCATGTCTTCTGAAATTTAATTTTTGGAATTGTGCAATGTAAAAGGAGATTTTTGAAATGGGTAAAACATGAAATGAGTATTTTATTTCTATTTATTATTTCAGTATGACTCCAAATATGTTTATACTTGAGGATGGCTGTAAACAAATTCAGTATCTTGATAGTCTATGGCATAAAACTTGGACACATATTCTTATCCAGAAATAAGCAACTTGAAATTATAACTATTTTATAAATGTTTACAACTTTAGAGGAAATGTTTTTCCATTTTCATTTGGTTTTACTTTAAGATAAAGCTTGAGATTCTAAAAAAACCAATACTAAACATGGGCATGTGTGGATGATATGGAGAAGCTGTTTTGTGGAAAAAACTCAAAAACCTTTATGTCAGGATTTGCAGATCTTGAGGAATAAAGGTTTTATCCTCCCTCCACCAGCCTCTTTAGGATCACAGCATAAGAAAGAAAAAGAAATAAAATTATAAAAAGGCTCTATCAGGTTTAAGGACCAGAAGTTTTATGAGACAATTTCATAAGATGTCGAACCACCAGGAGTATTGAAAATAAGTTCACATGGAAAACTATGTGTTGTGGGTTGGAAAAAAATAAAACCGTTCCCCCCCACCACTCCCTGACGGGGCTGTCCCGTGGTCCTAGGGCTGTCGCGCCTGTGGAAACCGTGTCGGGAACGGAGCCGCAGCACGTGCCGAGAGCCACCGGGGCTGCGGGTGATGGCGCCACGATGGCCAGCGGCAGCGGGCGAACCAGCAGTGGCGGCGGCACTGGGAGAAGCCGGCGAGGGCGGCGGCTTTGCCCGGCCCCCAGAGGAGCCGGCAAAGGTGGCAGCTTTGCCCGGTCCCGGGGGAAGCCGGCAAGGCGGCGGTTTCGCCTGGCGCCGACAGTGGCCAGGCCCCAGGCGGGGGGCGGCGGCGGTTTCTCCCCACCCCCCCCTC
>VYZS01086620.1:6961-32156 GCA_013400695.1 Neodrepanis coruscans | reverse complement strand
TTTCAGCACTAAATCTCTCCTTGGGCTAAAAGGAGGGAGGGAGGGGGGTGCGCGGTTTTTGTAATCTTCTTGAGTTGTTTCTTCAGTCAAAACCGGGCAGAGGTTCACGGCTAAGGGGATCTTGAGACCACGTGCTCCCTTCTAACTACCCTAGAGTCTCTCATCCGGGCTCAGAGGGAGAGAGAGAGACAATCACTATCTCCAGAGCGTCCTCACCTCAAACACGGGCCCTGGAAAAGTTTAATTTGTTTGTCTGTTTTGCACTTTATTTGTCGGGTTTTGGTGTTTGCGCAAAATAAACTGTGATTTTTGTGTGTTTTCTTCATTTTTGGGGTGTGTTTGTGACTTCTCTCAGAGTCTCTGCTCCAAAATCACTGAATTTGTGGTAAAACCACCACACTATGTGCATAAGTCCTTCTGCATCCCACATCAAAAAGGGTTGCTGTTTTATAGAATTCATTTCAACAATTTCAGCAATTCCTAAGTTTTAAATTTTAAGATTTTTAGATTTTAGATCTTCAGCTCAATACCCAAGTGGAAATCAGCAATGAGTGGCTTTCCTCACAATTTGCTATATGGACTGGCATTTTTTGTCATCTGTGTTGGTGACATGAACAGTTGGATTGAGTGCATCCTCAGAAAGTATGCTGACAACACCAACACATGTGGTGGAGTAAACATGCTGGAGAGAAGGGATGCTATCCACAGGGACCTTCACAGGCTTGAGGTGTGGGCCTGTGCAAACCTCATGAAGTTAAACAAGGCAAGTGTAAGATCCTGACCTGGGTCAAGGTAATCCCAAGTACAAAACAGGCTAAGGGAAGAATGTATTGAGATTAGCCTTGTGCAAAAGACTTGGGGGTGTTTGCAGAAGAAAAGCTCAATATGACCTGACAATGTGCACTTGCAGCCCAGAAGGCAAACCATGTTCTTCTTGGTCTGCATCAAAAGAGTCCAATATGTCAAGGAAGGTGATTCTGCCCCTCTGCTCCTGTAAGACCCCATGGGGAGTGCTGCATCCAGCTCTGTAGACCCCAGTAAAGAAGGACATGTACCTGTTGGAATGAGTCCAAGAAGGGCCACTAAGTTGATCACAGGGCTGGAGCACCTCTCCTGTAAAGACAGTCTGAAAGAGGGGACCTGTTCAGTCTGAAGAAAAGAAGGCTCTGGAGACCTTAGAGCATCTTTCTAATACATAGAGAGGACTTAAAATAAAGGTGAAGGTGGACTTTTCACAAGGGTATACAGTGGTAGGCAAAGGGGAATGGTTTTAAACAGAAGGTTAGTTTTAGATAAGATATTAGGAGGAAATTCTTTACTGTGAGTGTTGTGAGATTCTGGAACAGGTTGCTCAGAGAGTTTGTTGGTTCCCCATCCCTGTAAGTGCTCGAGGCCGTGTTGGATGGGGGGTTGCTCTGAGCAACCTGGTCTAGTGGAAGGTGCCCTGCTTATGGTCAGGGTTTTGGAACTAGATTATCTTTGAGATCCCTTTCAGCTCTAATCATCTATGATTCTATGATTTAACTGAAGCATTTTAAAAATAAAATCTGTCATGATCTTAATAGATTTTTTGTTCTATAACGTTTTAAGAGAAATTTAAGGATGTTAATTTCTGTCTGATTTAATCTCCTTCTGCATGGTTAAAGTTCACTTTAGTTTCAACTCCCTGATATTCTAATCGTATTTCACACTAGAAAAAGAGAAACTGCTCATTGTGATTCCCACACATAAAATTCGATGTTACCAGAGTTACTTCTAGTGCTAGATCATTGACCTCATCAGAGTTGTTTTTTTTCATTTTTTAGAAGAATAATATTGATCATGGACAAATATCTATTATTTAAAAGTTGCTCTTATGTACTTATTCCTTTGTCATTTACACACACATCTTATTCTCTGTCATTATTCTCTCCTCCCTTCCTTTCTCTCCCACAATACTTCAGTGGTCTTGAAATACTCAGAAACACAAGAAGTTTTCACAAAGATCCCACGGTATAATTCTTTTTAAATGAGTTTGTAATTTTAAACAATAACTGATTTTCAAAGGAGATTAAGTGAACAAATTCTATTGAAATTAAGTAGAATTGGGCATTTTATTCTCCTTCTTTAAAAACTCCAGTGTTAGTTAATATGAATTCCAAATATCAGTGAATTAAAATATGTGTAATTGTGTATCAGTTGGTAACTTATATAATTAAAGTTACAAAAGAAACTTCTGATAGTCCAGTGAGTAAAAATACTTTTATTGCCTGACTGACAATTTAAAAAGTCATCAGCACACTTTGACTCAAACTGGTTTGAAAAGTATCTTGTATTCTGCTAATATTGAGATGCTGACAATTACATTTAAACATTGCCTATTCATCAAGCTCTCCACTGAGTGAACTGTCTCTGTATTGGATCTTTGTCATTTTGCAGCACAGAAAATCAGAGTATTAGTTTTGGTAACCTAAAAATCAAGCAAACAACAACCAAACCCAGCCTCCCATATTCCTTCAGAGATCTTTCTTTTTGTATTTGTTTCTCTTAATCTGCAGGAAAAGCTATATTCCTCTTCTTGCCTCGAGCTACATTCTGATCCTATTAGAAGAGCTGGCCCTGAGTGATCTTACTGTTTTCACTGAATTTCACACTGAAATAAAGAAGGTTTTCAGAAGTGGTAAGCCTCATGTCTGAACCTGTAACAAATGCAGAGAGGCTATACAGAGTTTACATGAAAAGGAAGGAATTCTAAGTCAAGATGTAAAAATATCAGATAATATCTGTTCAGTCCAACTGATGCATGTTAAGTGTGTCAGAAGTATGAAGATCACTCAGTCTCAGCATTAAAAGCCACCAGGCAAGAGGTTGCCAGGGCAAGGATCACTCAGCAGTGGGAAGAAGGTGGACCAGGGCTGAAAGCTGACACAAGTAGAAGTTATAAACTGAGCCTTGAATGTCATTTGTATCCGAAAGTAAAACAAATCAGTTAGGAAGTCTTATTTACCTCTCCCTAGTCAATACAAGCACAGAGGTAAGAAGCTAATACATAGAATACAGCATTTGCACTGCTTCAGTATCAAGATGCTCCTGTGGGCATTGGGCCAAGCTATTAATCCAGAGTTATAAAAGTGATCTGAATAAAAAATCAACCTACATTGTACATCACAAAGAACAGGTCATTCTGTGTTCTTAGAAGAAAGGACATCCATAGGAGATGGACTTAATACATGCTGTAGATAATCATCCAGTTTAGAGATGAAATGAGGGCTAAGGACCCTTCTTAATGAGAAGAGCAACAGAGACATCTTGCTGAAAGACACTAAGAAAGAGTGAAAGAAAGAAGGATGCAGCTACCACTAGTCATTGGAGTTCATTTTTTATCAGGCAATATATAGGTCTATTTCAAACATCTGGAATATTCTTTTGTTTTATGTTTATTGAACAGAATGGTTTCTCCAATGAAATATATACAAGAGTCTTGAGATCACAGAGAAATAAATGGATGGCAGAAGTGATGATACATCATATGATGTCAGACATACAAATGGGGAGCAAAGGCATGTTGTTTGATATAATAACCTAAAAACCCCAAACTATTTATTTTGGGTAAATTTTTGTTCTTCAGCACATTGTCAATAGTCTTGATCTTCCTACATTTTCATCGTAGAATCCTGAAGTGTGAGTAACCATGACATCATAGTCATCAACATCTGAGCAGACATCCTCAGTCTTTCTCTCTAGTTGATAAAGAAGCATAGATACTTCAAAAGAATGAGTCTATTGATTTATTCTATAGTCTACATTAGGGTGAGATGAAATCTGAAAGTCACTTGCTTTAATTGACAACAAAGGCAGCATAAAATCATCTAAGTTTACTATAGGTTTGTCTAAGTCTTTATAGTGTCTCAGATTACACTAAGCACACTCTTCAGTTTTACATAACATCTTTTGTATTCTTCCAATGAGCAGAACTATATCTATTTGACCATACATTTTGGTGCACACTCTAAATTCTATTACTCTTGTATTTCAAAGGGTTTTTTAAAAAATAATTTTATTTATTTGTCATTCATAAGATTCAAGTTATTAAGCCTTACAGTATTACAAACAAATGCATACAAACTGATGTATCTTTATTTGTGTGTACACAGCATGCATTTTGTAAGAAAACTGGATATCTATGTGTGGAAGGAAACATATGCTTGCATGCTTGCACATCCATTTCCATCACCTGTTATCCACTTTATATGCAAAAATTGGCTTTGGCATTAGGAGTCTTTCTCTACTTAACTGACATAGTAACTGTAACTGTTGGTTCCAGTCTTGAAAACCAAGATAGCTGTGAAATACCCTAGTTGTAATTGTGAAGTGATTAGCTGGCCGTCAGTTGTTCTATGGTTATATCTATCTTTATATGATGCTTATTTTTCATTAGAAAAGCATTAAAAGTCAGGACAATTATAAGGTACAAATTTATTTATTTCCATTTATTCCTTAACTCTCTGAGATAAAAATCTCTTTGAGCATGCTTGAGTAATTCCTTTTAAAGAGGACCTAGATCACTCCTGGAAACATTTTTTATTATCTCTACAGAAATTATATGCAACTCTATTATTACTATCATAATTAATTTTAATCTTTTTACATACTATGGATATAATATATATGACCTGAAAATTTGGAACATGGAATATAAACAGAATTTTATCCTAGAATGAAGGAGGTTTTGCCTGGACTGATACAGGAAAAGAAGGTCTTTTAGAGATCATCGTGACTTTTTGTGTCCTTAATCCACCATAAAGCTGAAGGCATATGAACTGTGTTGCTTAAACACAGGAGGGCAGACCTGAAATTTTTAGAAAAGGTTTTCCTCAGAGCTCTGTCTAATACTGCAGCTATATCTTGCCAATATTATATTTAACTATAGAGTATAGCTATATTGGTAATAATCTTGCAGTGGAATTTGACACAACCTGTGTGTGTTCCAGGTAGAGATCTGAACCCAGATCCTGTTTACAGCAAAGAAAATTCCTGGAAATGGTCTCTAGATCCCAGCAGAGGCAGTTGCACCCTCCACAGCTTTGGCAAGCATCCATCTGGTGAGGGCAAATCTCCCATTAGACAATTTTGCTTTCCTTAATGTGTCTTGATTGGTCTGGTTTCTATTCTGGCTAATATTTAGGCCAACCTCAACTTCACAGTTTATCCAGAATCACAGAATCACTTAAGTTGGAAAAGACCTCTGAGATCATCAAGTCCAACCTTTGACTGATCATCACCTTGTCAACTGGACCATAGCACTAAGTGCCACATCCAGCTGTTTCTTGAACATCTCCAGAGACGGTGACTCCACTACTTCCCTGGGCAGTCCATTCCAATGTTTAATGACCCTTTCCATGAAGAAATTCCTCCTGATATCGAGGCTGAATCTCCCCTGGCACAGTTTAAGGCTATGTCCTCTTGTCCTGTCACTAGGTTCCTCTGAGAAGGGATCGACCCCCCACCTTGCTACACTCATTTCAGGTAGAGAGCAATAAGGCCTTCCCTGACCTGTATTATCTCGAGGCTAAGAACAATGTAGCCAGGAGCAAGGAGCAAAGAATGCCTGATAAAACATCTCTGGTTTTATTTGCATTGCTCACAATGTGTGAATATTAGGCACACTAATTAATAATACATTGTATTAATATAGCTCATTTGATTAAAGGTTCTGAAAGTGATTTATGTATATTAATTGATGCAACATCATGCATCAATAGATCATCAATATAGGCGAGCATTATATTTCTAAAATTATTAGAAACAGTAATGGCTTCAATCCTCTTTCACTTGTAGAATAAAAGCTGACACTGGAAAAATGTTTTACCATAGATGTTTCTTAATATCTATAAAATTGTGACTCATAAGTGTAAAAGCATAATGTTGTAACCATACTTTTTTTTCCTCTAAGATTAAGATGGGCACGAGTATTAAGTACATAATTCTGACAGTGTGGTAGGGGTCCTGAGGAAGTATGGTGTTAATACAAAGGCCCAGCCTTTTTAGCACCTGAGGATAGAAGAATGGAACAACAATATTTCAGGCTTTTTCTCACTGAAAAATTATACATATGTAGTTACATATACATCTACATATTTGTTTCTCTAAAAATGAATTTTCTGTCCTTAATTTTTCTGAATTGACCTAAATAACTTCTGTGCTGCAGTCATCTAAGACCTTTTATATACTTGCAGAAGAATCAGCAGAAAACCTCCATTAACTATCATTTTATATTTATGTCAGACAGTAGTGATTAAAACAGGAAGCTTTTCAAGTAAAACTTCACATGCAAAGGAGGCGTGTTTTCTAAAGGTTTAGTTCCACTCAGAAAAAGAAAACACATTTATCATTTAGAAGAAATCTTTGAATTTCTCACTTTTATTATTGATCTTTGTGGTAGAATGAAGAGGATTTTTTTTCAATTGAGACTTCAATTATTGAGGTCCCTAATTATTGGGGTAATTAATTATCAGGAAAATAAGTTCTCTATCAACATCATTGTTTATTAGCAACGGATGAATGAGACTGCACACACAAAAGTGGATTTGGGGATTGCCTCTTAAGCCCCTGTACCACATCTCCTTTTATTATGCTCTTTGAAAATAGCACCTGCCCTTCTCATTCAGCTGATTAGGATTCTCACTTTGTCCTAATCAACCAGGCAGCTGGTGCAGCCAAGTTAACTTGTTCCCACATTCAATACTTGCTATTTTATTAATCTTAGTAGATTAGAAAGATCTGAGTTTTCAGACAGCTCCAGCCTATGACAGAACTGACTGGTATAATGGGGCTCTTCACCCGATGAAAACAATTAAATACCCTCTTGCCTGGACATGCACAACTTATCTACTTTATACACTCAATTTGTTTATCTGTATTATTAGAATCAAAATAGCTAAAGCTAGCATGACTAGCTTGAATGGTGTTAGAGGTCAATAGTTTCTAAACTAAGAACCAATCATGATGTTGTTCTAGTCAAAAAAATGGCAATTAATTGAATGAATAGCACCATTTTCTTTATTTGATATAGCGGAGTTGTTTAACCATGTGTTTATATGAAATGTAAGACTCTGACCATGAAAACAAAAATGCATGCATAGACATTCTAGTACCACCCTGACCGAAAGGAAAAGCGTTTAAAGTGAAAAATGTGTAAGTCATTTTATTAAGTCAGGCAAAAAAACAGTGAGAGAAGAGTTAAAATTATTTCCTGTCAACAATCTGTGAAGGAATAAAATCTCCTAAGAAACTAAAAAAGCATTTACATATGAGAGGTGCATGCAAGAAAGGTACCAATGAGTACAGTGTAAAATAAGGAGTGAGAAGCAGTGACTTATCTAAGATCAGGACAGGCACATAGAGAGTGCACACACGAAGAGATGCCCATTATGCTGGTGATCCATAAAACTATGATCATTTTCAATTCTCCATGTAAACATTGCTCCAGAAATTGTTCAAATGTACCTGTCCATGACAATGTTAAGATCTGGATGAAGTAGGAATAGAAAGATCTTTCAGTAATCAGAGTTATCCCAGAAAGGTCCTTGTATGACTATTTGAAAAACATAACAAAAGAGATGAGCAATACACTCTCTAATAAAGCTGTGAAGACTTAAAGGATGTCATAACAGAAAAGTAAGGTAAAAATAATCTTCCTCAAGCACATAAATGGAAAACTGCAAACACGAGGCATTATGTGTGGCATTATCAGCTGATCACTGTTTGCTTACCTAGACCAAACTCAAGAAAGCCAAACACAAAAATTTTTAACCTTAGAAATTTTATCTGAAGTCAGCAAAGAAATCTCAAACAAAAATATCTCTACTTCTATAAGTAGTTTCATTCTGAGTTTGCAAAGTTTTTTTGCCCTGGGCACATCCTCTGAAGAACAGAATGTCCCATTCCATAGCTGTCAGTTCGGCTTTTCAGCTTGAATCACCTCTCTTTCAGGAGAGGCCACAGTTTTCTCTTTCTTGGATGGTTTTCTGAAAATTGTGACACCTTTTTGATTGACTATTGGCCTTATACATAGAAAATTAAAGGGAAGGAGAGAATATGCTCCATAAATCACAAAGTTGTGTAAGATCTTGTTCCCCCATGCACATGAACAATTACAATATGATTGAAAGATCAAATTCTCAGTTCCTTCTCTGCTTGTTTTGCCCTGTGGTGGCTAAAAGAAAGTATTTTTGATTATTTGGGTTTTTTTTTAAATAGTTTTTCCAGTGGATTTCTGCTGAAAATATGGAACAACTACTGTCTTCATCATTGATTATTTTAAAGGTATTCTGACACAGAAACTGGGTATTCAATAACCTCAGTTTGACTATGATGTTCTGTCACATTACAGGAAGATGTCAAGTTTATATCCAACAACTTTTCTTTCTGTTTCAACATCTGCAGTTTTTCAGAGGTTTGTTGCTGGGGGGTTGTGGTGGTGGTGTTTTTGTTTGGGTTTTTTTTTAAATGCACTATTGGTTAGTTCAATTTCCCATTCCTGTGAGCACAATTCAAGATTCTTTCTTCTGAAAAGCAATTTAGAAAGTTAAACTCCCTGACAAAAATTCTGTGATTCTCAGAGATGAAACAGGCATGAGGCTTCAATTTTAGTAATCAAAGAAGGTCAAGAAGGTTCCTTTTAACTCTCACTGGCTACGGTGCTGCAGCACTGACCTAGTGCTGTTTTTCCTAAAGCTTTAATATGAGCTCTCAAGCAAAATACTTCTTCCTTACTCTTTGCCTAGGTGATCATTAATGTCTAAAACTAGACTCTGTAACAGCAATGAGGCACAACATAAAATGTAATGTAGATTGTCATGCAAGACATTTGAAGGCAACCAAAAACCTGGCTTATTTTTACTGGACAGTGACAGGAAACCAGAAAAAATGTTTTTTCTTAGACTAGTCTATCACTGCAGTGGTATATGTTTATAGTTTTTCTTTAAGTGTACACAAAAGAACCCCTATTTTTACAGACAGATTCTTTCAATGTATGAACTGTTGTCTCAGACATACAACTTAACAAGAAGCCACTTTGCCATTAATATTCACAATAGATAAAATTCAGTCTACTTTCTAATTAGAATCAATATCTTTATGACTGTCCTAACTTCAGGTAGTTGAAATTATTGATAAAGCTAATCTGACAATTTTTGATACAAATTTGTAAGACTTTCTGTAACAGAATCACGGAATGATTAGGCTTGGAAAGGACCTCTGGAGGTCCCTTGAGCAGAGCTACTTAATACAGGTTGCCCAGAACCATGTCCAAATGCCTTTTGAATATTTCCAAGGATGAAAATTCTGCAACCTTCCTGGGCAACCTGAGTCAGTATTTCCTGATTTTCAGATAGAAGCTCTGTGTCCCAGTTTGTTCCCATTGCCTCTTGATAACATATGTTTAAAGTATGTTTAAAAACTCTGTGTCATACGAAGTTCAAATAAAACAAAAACTTTAAAATACATACCTCAAACAATAAAACATTCAGAAGAAAACTATTACCTATGAAACTCATTAAGGTTTCTGTGCACTCAGAATATGTTTTCCAATCTTTGCAGTTCTTAAAATAGTGGTAAAATAAAATCCAGTCTTTTCTTCTTCTTGTCTGCAATTTGGTTTGTTTGATACAGTCAGACAGGCTCAAACCAAGCTAGTTACTTCGCACTCTTACAGAAATTTTTAGCAGCATTACAAATTAGGAGAATGCTTATGAAAACAGAAGAAATAACAACCTAGTACATATTATAAAATATATCACCAACTATATACCAAATAAAACAAACTTATACATTTCAAATGCCATTCCTCAAACAATCAGAGCTTTCTGAAACTAGTTATAAAGTTAGCAGACTGACGATAGCTCAGCATGTACATCCTTTGTTTGACTATTTTTCTGAGACACAAATAAAACAATAACAGGATTATTTGTTTTGTACATCTAAGACATTTAGCAAGAAATACAAAATCTAGCAAATGATTAAATTTTAATATTTCCAGCAATCAAGGCTTTTTTTTTTTTTTTCCCCACCTTCAGAGAAGGACTTGCAGTACTTTGGACTTCTTTGACTTAGTGAAATACATGAAGGAGAGAAGGCACTGTGTACTTACTGGTTGAAGCTTTTCAGGAATTACATATTAAAAATGAGTTATTGAATAAATATTTAAGTGTTAATATGGAGATCAAAAATCTACATTTAGATTTAGCCTTCTAAAAAATATGTACCTGTGCAAAAAAATTATATGATTAGCAGCATTTACAAAATAGCAAAGCAGTTTCCAAGACCCCTACAAAACTATCAAAAAACTGTCACATTTCAGAGTAAAGCAAGAAGAAGCAATTGAGTACCTTTAAAAAAGAATACAAAACTTTCCTAACTTTTCGTTAAGGAAATATGACACAAAACCAAGTCCTGAAATCAACTCTTTCCTTTAGATTGAGTTAGAGAAATCAGTATGTACTTAAAGAAAACTCTTGTCATTTTTGTCATTAAATATGCCTTTTGAAATAATTAGTTTCTCATTGAGATCTTCAGATTATATTCCCTGAAATTGAAGTATCTCTAATATGAAAGTGTGTGAATGCCTTTTCACAGGTGTTCTGGTAACCATGGAAATTTTGTTGCATACTTCGATAGGGTGTCTTTAAATGAGGTAGTAAAAATGAGGTAGAATCAACTGCTCTATAGCAGAGGTATATGTTTTATGCAGATTAATTTCCCCTATTTACCAATTTGGGAAAAAAAAAAAACAACCCAAAGTTAATTTTAAACTATTATTTTCAGTGACCAGCAATTAGCGTGAATCTTTAGCAAAGCCAGATAGGAGGAAAATCAATTTATTCAAATATGTCAAGAGATTTGTGTGATAAAATCCTAATAAAAGAATTTCAATAGTGGATTTTTCCTGAGGATAATTTGGCTACTGGTCATTGTTAACAGAAGTAACTACTACGTACCAGGCTAAAAGAGTTTGGCTTATTTTTCAGGTATTAAAACCACTGTGTGGTATACGGAAGTAAAACTCAAAATCTTTCTGGATTCCCAGTTAGTCCATGGGACTGCAAATGGACAAGCCCCGTCCATTGTGCCAAGCACAATGGAGCTCTGTACAGGCACTGATCCTTCATGTCAGGCCAATCTCATTGTGACATCTCTGAACCTACTCCAGACTGAAATAAAATTTCCCTTCACGGATCGTTCAAGAAAATGGATTCAACAGAGACAAGAAATATGCTGCTGAGAGATGAGCCATAAATTTACAGAGGCTTCTTCATCCAATAGACAGTAGTGGAGGGAAGGTATAATCATACTCAGAAAATAAGGGTCAATGAGGTATGAGGATGAAAATTAATGTTATTTTCTGCCCTTGGTTCAGTACTTCTCACACAGAAAGTTCTCTGTCCTTTGTGGTGAAAATTTCCACTTAGAGAAGATACAGTTTCACAATCAGTGGTCTTTGAGGGTTTTTTTGCTGATCATTTTTATCACATCTAGATACTAGATGTGGTTTTCAGCAGAGATATGTGTCATTATCATCACTCTTATTTACCAGTAAAGTAAGACTTATTATATAAATTGAGTAGAAAGAGTAAAGGGACCTATAACTTGGCATATATTTGCAATGACTACACTTTACCATGCCTAACAAAGCCATCTTCAGGCTCAATGTGCAGTACCAAAAAAAAAATTAAATCTGAGTGAACATTCGGAACACTACATAGCCAAGGATGGACCAGCAGTGTGATTCAATGTGTCAAGGGTTTTTTTTTCAATTTTCTGCTTGATTAAAGCATCTTTTCTCTGGTTTTACTCTCCTACAATGTTCATTACATTAATGTAACAGCTACAGACTGAATCAGTTTTGTTCCACTGTACTTAACTAGATGTTTTTGGTGCCAGTGATTTTCCATGAACCACCAACACTCATTTGTTGGTGTAAATTAGTTCCAACAAAAATAAGATGATTGATATTGATTATGAGTGGATTATATCCTACTATTAGGGTTGAAACTAAAATTTTCTTAATGGCTAGAGAGTTATGTTAATGAAATTAGTTATTTTTCTATTAATAATTTTCATATTTTTTGAAGTTTAATCATTGGCTCAGAGACATAATCTCATCTGTAATAACAAGCTTTTTAAAATAAGTTTCTAGTGAATATTTAGAAGTATACTCAGAAGACAGTTTAATGCAAATCATGCCTTTCAGAGTACTGACTGAAAATTACTGAAAAATGCAACTGTCATTATGCTTTGAAGAAACAATTATACAATATTTTTCCAGATAAATCCCAGTCCTTACATCAGCATAGCCACAAAACAGATAGTTTTATTGTCTCAGAGATTATTTCACCATTTAGATTAATAAATTATCATAGGTTTTTCACATTATTAGATGTAGTATTTACTGCACAACATTTTAAAATGGAACATTATTGCA
Source organism: Neodrepanis coruscans (assembly GCA_013400695.1). Classification (NCBI taxonomy): domain Eukaryota; kingdom Metazoa; phylum Chordata; class Aves; order Passeriformes; family Philepittidae; genus Neodrepanis; species Neodrepanis coruscans. The sequence continues at coordinate 19,696 of VYZS01086620.1, read as the reverse complement.
GACTCTAAGGCTGTAATTTGGCCTTCTGACAGTTCTGGTCAAATCAAAGAGGATAATTGCAAATGAAAATGGTGCCATGATGTTCATCTGCATGACCAGAGACATCTACTATTGTCATTAATTTGTTTTGTTACAAACATTTTAGTGTCACCATGCAGATAAGGAACTTCTGAGTTTGCAGATATCATAATTGTTCTTTTTTCCTACACTTGTTGACACTCATCTTAAGTCTCCTCTGAAGACACAATTTCTTCACTTCCTGAAATTACTCATATAAGACAGCTTTCAGCATTACAGATGGAATCTACAAACAGTGTTGTAAGTTGCACCCGTAATGTTTCCACTTTTTGTATAAAGTCTTCAATTCAAGGATCCTACAATCATCAGTTGATCCCAAAATTAATATTTTGAAACAGAGTATATCTTTCCTTAATTTACCGAAGTAGGCTTCTTGCTTAGGTGGCTTAACCTGTTCAGTTCCCTGGCTAAAAACCACATTGCCTGAACTTTTAAACAGCATTCTCCCTCAATTTTATATCATAATCCAAAGTTTGTTAAAATTAAATTTTCCTCCATTGAATCAGTTGAAGTTTGGATCTAGAATAAAGTCATTGCATACAAGTAGGATACATAAAACTTTCACCTGAGACCAACTAAATAAGGGAGACTTTACACCTCATATAATAATTTTTAAAAGCCATGAACTCTTCTCCAGTTCTTCATGCAGCAGATGAATTTGACCTTGATATATCAGTGAAGGTTTTCTTGAACAACAGGTATGAATTACTGGATGCATATTGTCCAGTGACTTCAGCAAGATATCATTCTTCATTCTGCCACTGGCTTCCCTTTAATATGAAGAAAAGATTTATGCTTGACAGATGATACATCCAAATCATGAAATATTACTGTGTCATTGCAAACCACTTAATAGCTCTACTGGGAAACAAAGAAATTAAAAAAAAAAACAACAAAAATGCACAGTCTAGCCCAGTTAGTACCACATCATAAGATATAGTAATTTATCACTTTTTTCTTTTTCCTTTACAGAGAGGATTTTATCAGTAACATCAAATAATCATTTATTCTCTGATTTGCACATAGATATCATTAGTGTACATGGTATTATATAAGACAAGGAAGACTACACCCTATTTCCTTGCCTGGGGGAGATTTCCAGAAGGTGAAAAACCAGGGGATATTTTTCACCTAATCACTTAACTATACATAGATTAGAAACAGAGTGAGCTTCTGGGGAAAATAAAATGCTACTCTTGAATAAGGTGCCAATATTATTCTCTGTGATAATAATTTCTGGGCTTTGGAGATAAAGTCCTTAATTCCTTTAAAAGATATCTTGCAAAAGAATCTTAATTAGATTAAATCATGATTTCAGGAAGCAATATGCCAAATTACACAAAACTAATTAGGGTAGTGAGGAAATTGGCCTATCCACCGATTTACAGGCAATGTGGGTAGTCTTCTACCTGTGGCCAGCAGGAACAGCATCTTTGCAGAATTTATCAAAGGCTTTGACAAAAAGCCAGCAGTAGCATTGTCGTGGTTTTACCACTAGGAAGCATGGTACTGACAAGAGATATCCGAGAGAAGCCACACACACCCAAAAAGAAAACACACAAGTAACAAGGTTTATTTCACACACACAGAAAACCGACAATAAAGCACAAAAACAGACAAATTAAGCTCTCCCAGACCCCGCATTGGGATGGGAAAGCTCTAGGATAGCACTGGTTTTCTGTTGGGGGCTCCAGAAGAGACGCCGGGATAATTGGAGAAGGACCGCGACCTCAGCTTTCCTGCGATCCGCGGCTGACCTGAGGACCCTAGGATAGCGCTGAGCCTCCGCTCAGCTTCTGAAAAAGCACTCAGCCAGTTAGAAACAAACACTAACGCCCCCCACCCCTTTTCCCAGGAAGGAATACCAGTGCTGATGGAAAGATGTCTTAAATCTGCGCTGTAGCCACTGAATCAGCCCGCATGCGGGACAGGGCTCAGCGCGGGGGGTGCGTAGAAATGCGACCCCAAGACAATCCACCCCCCCCCAGGAATACAACAAGAAACACGACCCCAAAACAGTCCACCCCCAGGGATACTACACCGTGCTGCCGCCGCTGGGTTGCAAATCCGTCCACATGCGGAGGTTAGACTCGGCGCGGGGATGAGGAGCAATGTCGCTACGGCTGTGTTCAGAGCCGAAAGAGGAAAATGGCGTCCCCTCTCGCCTTTTTATAGGGGTCCCCTCTTTGCGCATGCGCAGATGGCCCCCAGGGGGCCTGCCTTTCTCCAGTTGGATCAGTCAGCGCCTGGGCCCCGCCCCGTGCCCCAGCCACTTACGGGAGCGCCAGGCTGGACCAGAAGTGTGCTGGTCCCCTGAGCCGGAAGTGCAGATCTGATTATGGCGGCACCCTCAGCGCCCGCCCAGCACAGCACCCTGCAGCCCAGAACCCCTGGGCTCAAGCAATCCACCGGGCTCGGCCCCCCCCGGCAGCCGGGACCAAAGGCTCACTCACCACCGCACCCAGCCAGAACCGCCTGTGTGCCAGTGAGAGCCGCTGCTGTTCCTGCCGCCACCGCCCGCGCTGTTGCCACGTGGCGACGCAGGGGCCACGGCACTGCCGAGCCCTGACCAAGAATGGCCACGCTGCCCGGCACAAACACAGCAGGGAAGGAGGCCACCGCACCCCCCCGCAGGCAAAACCGGGCCGCGGCTGCTGCTCCCACCAGCCCANGGCCGCGGCTGCTGCCCCCACCAGCCCAAGAGGGCCCAGGCCAACGCTGGGGGCGGGGAACACAGCCATGCCGGGGACCGTCCCCGTCCCCGCCCGTCCCCGCGGGCGGGCACCGGGGGTGGAGGGGAGGCAGGGATCCGCCGCCCCGGCGAGACCTGCCGCCAGCCAGCCAGGCCCCCCCACGGCGCCGGGCTAGTCGGGCGTGCACACACACACACACCCACACACACACACACACACATACACATATCCTCTCCCCCGTGCCGGGGGGTGTGGGGGGAAGGGGGAAAAACGGCTTTATCTTCTAACCCACAACAAGCATCTTCCTTAGCATAGCAGGAACTGATTAATTAAGGGAATCATTCAGAAATATTTACTAAAAATATAAGGAATAGTCATATCTCAAAAATTATTTTTTTTTAAATATAAGTTTTCCCTTTTAATCCAGGCAAAAGACTAAAGAGACCATTTTTGTCCTATTATATATGATTTTAGCCCTAATGGTAGTCATTAACATGGAAGAGTTTTTTTAATTATTTGTTTGCACGTATTTTAACAACTTGAATTTACAGAATTTTAGCTTTTCGGTAAATAAGAGCCATTCTTTTAAAACAGCAGCTCCACTTCATTATTAAATAGTTAATTGTGTCTTATCAGAAAAGTCATGTTGTTAAATGAAATTTACCAATGTATTTAATTTAATTTGTAAAACACCAAAGCAAAAATAATTTAGCACCAGACATTAAAAATTAAGTGATTAAACATTTTAAAGATGCTCAGCTAATGACAGTTTCTTGCCTACAACCATGTGATGATGTTCCATAACAAGTAATTCACAAATCAGCTACTTGATAATTTTGACAAATTTAGTTTTTGTTCCTCAGCAATGAAGAAAAAAATCCCACCCTTATGCTGGAAAGAAATATTATATGGAGCTTATTTCTTATAAGTTAACTCTGGTAAATAGCTAAGCTCCACATGGGTGCTCATTCATTCTCCTCAGCTGAGATGATCAAAGAATCAGAAGGGTAAAAGTATGACAGCTCCTGGGTTCAGACAAAAGCAGTTTAACAGGTAAAGCAAAACCAAAGATATTCATTCACTAATTATCAGCAGGATGATGTTTAGCCATTCCAAGGAAAGCAGGTGTTCATCATCCACAACCGTTGCTTGGGAAGACAAGTGTCATAACTACAAATATCTTCCCTTTCTCCTTCTTCCCCAGCTTTATGTTCAGTTGGGGTCAGCATTGTGAAAAGAAGAAAACATCTCAACACTATTTGAGCACTTAGCAATACCTAAAATATCCCTTTGTTATCCGCACAATTTGTTTACAAATCCAAAACATAATCTCATACTATGAAGTAATTATAAAATGAGTAGCTGTCCCAGCCAAAAATATTACAAAACTATATATTCCATACTGACACAAAATGGAACTAGTACTTTTGTGAGGCCATTATAATAGGAGGAGAAATAAAAGGGGCAGGATGGAGAGGGGGAAGGATCACAAAAAAATCACTAAATATTTTTTCATTCACTTTATGCTCACCCTTTCTCTTGGAGGTCAATTTACTACATTTTGCCTTTAAATACCAAATTATATCCTCTGGTGACCCAAGCCTGTTTTGCAATAAAATATCTATTAAATGTCATTGCTGAGCAATAGTCCTTCTCATCTTCCCTCTACTAACAGCAGAGCAGACTGCAGAATGTTTTCCCAATTCTGCAAGAAAAATCCTTCATACTTAATGCACTCACTACTAATAATACTGAAATGCCCCATTCCTCCAGAAGCACAAAATTACAGAATTACAAAAGTATATAAATAATCTATATAAGACTGCAGTGGTTTTAGCCAAACTACATATTCTAATGAGGAAATGTATTCCTGGAGAAATGTTACAAAATATTTTCTTTTACAAAGTAATAAAATTAATTGTTTCAGATGTGACTATAGAGAACATATTTTCCTATTATTAATGTTCTGCCGGTATTTCTTTTAATTAAGTTACAACAATTGGTTATATTTTAATATAAGTTAATTAACATTGATTTAGTAATGTAGCAGTATTTCACATGCTCATAAAAACTATTTGAAATATTCAGGAGTTTCTGGTTCCGTATTATTCTAGTCTGTATTGTTCTAATGTTAGTACTAAGCCAGATAAATCATTAAGACAAAAAAGCTCTTATTGGGCATTTTACTGGGACTTGGGCAAAGCAAAAAATTTTGCAATATAACTGGAACATTTGTAATATTTACAATCACTTCTAAAGAGTGAAGAAAACTACGATTTAAGTAAGCAAATTACCTAAAAACTTGTAATTAAACTCTTCATTATTATTTTTTTCATTTAGTGACCGGGCAGTCTCTCAAAATGGACCTCTATGCCCTTCATGTCTCTACTCCATTCATTTACATGACAATAGATGTTAATTCACTTACTATTTTCATATACTGATTTTAAGTCAGTGCCACTCATGCTTATTTAGTTCTTAGTTTTTAGTGTGGTGGTGGAACTTTCCTCAAGCCTTTCCTTATAAACTCTATTTATAAGGACATTTAAGAATTTTTAATAAATCTTTGCTTGAGAAAAAGGTGCAGTAGCGGTAGAGAGTTTATACTTGGCTAATATGCATTCAGGTGCAGTATGGAATCAGCAGAATATCACTGACCAGTAGCATGTAGCAAAGGATGAATCATTTCTAGTAGGAGTGTATTTGCCATAAATCACACCAAATTAGGAGACAGGCAGCAGAAGTGGGTATGAATCTTTGGAGTCCTTTGGAAAACATACCTTTTAGTATCAAACAGATGTTGCATTTCATGTGTTTTATCCTTCAACTGGAGCAATTAAAACAATGGGATAATTTATTGAATCTTAAATATTCATTGCCTATTGTATATATATTAGAATCTGATCCTTATTTTATACAAATACCACTAATGTAGGTGTTCTGTACTGAAAAAAAGAAAAGGTGAAGAGTGTGTTTTGTAGAATACAAAACTTCGAAATCAGATATGGCAAATAAATCAGAGTGTACAAGCCTGCACACCTGAGTTATAAAATATATAGCAACCATAAAACAGGTATGCATCATGTAGTGGACTTTCTATAGTGAACAAAAGCCTTGCATGATTCCCCAATGATGCATTGTGTCTGGTACAATGTTACAGTTGTTAATAATATAGCTACATTACTGTGTGTCAATTAAAAGATGACCATCTGAAATGAGCTTGTAACCAGTCTTCTAATTAAAATTCTGCATTTATAGTACATTCATCTCTCCTGTGTTTATACCTGTTTGGTTTTTTGTGGTTTTTTAAAGTAAAACTCTTCCATGGTAAGATCTCTTGGTGTTTTTTCTTTCCTTTACTTGAAAGTACTATGAATCTATGTAGCTCACTAAATGATTATGGCTTTCAAGTTACATATCATAGCAATAGTTCTGACCTGACCAATAAATGGAGTTAATTAGTACATAGCTCCTTTCCCATGGGCACTCTTCAATGTACAGCAAATTCTTGCAGTGTCATTTCACAAAGTAAAGTTCAGATACTGGCAGTAAATGTCAGCTGTCTTTTCTAAACATTGCCATTTCATTTTATATCGGCCTCCTTGGTTGTTATAGAAAATGGTGTTCAAAGTCAAAGTTTGGTGGTCAGCAAAACATGACCATGAGCATCATGAGCACTGACAGGTAAATTCCACTCAGGGACTCAGTGATAGCATGCAAAGCCCCTGCTTTTAAAGGGCTAAGCAAAATTTGCAAATCTTGAAGAATATGTTCCATCAAGTGTTGATTTTCATAAGGTGGGTGATTTCTGGGAAGGATTTAATAAGGTAAATCAAGCATTCTCAAAATGATCATTCTTCCTACCAACTTTCATATTTTTCATCCCAGTGCAAAGGAATGCTTAATTGTCAAGCCAAGTACAGATATCTAATTGAGTGCAATGAGAATTGTCTTGTTATTCAACTGTTCTTCAATCCATTCTAGCTACCCTAGATTAGAGATCCACAATGGAGCAACTGGAAAACTGCATTGCAACAATCTAGTTCATACTACTTTTTCTCATTATTATTCTGCTATTTTTATTCTGCCCCTCTTCTATTCTCCCACCTAGTTGTCTCCAGTAGATTATTTCTTTATGTATTCATTTAATGTGTTATGTTGAATGAGATCTTGGGAGACAGTTTTATAGAGGGAGGAAGTGCTGATCATTAATTGTATTAATTATGGGGGACTTAAGGACAGTAAGTATTCTTAGACTTCTGGAGGCATCCAGTAAATATTTAGATACAGAATATACTCACTATTGGTACTAATGTTTCCACAAGAGCTCTTCTGTACCTGCCTAGTTAGTCTTGATGCTTACCCTTTTAGAACCGTATTTTGAGGATGTGTGTGGGTAATGAAGAAGATATTATGTATGTCTCAACCTACCTGACCTGTTCTTGGTAAGTTACAAGTCAGAAGTATCACCAAATTCTTTTACTGTTCACTGGGTCTCTCATGATTTAGTTCACTGAGCTGTAACTAGAGAGTTTAGGAAACCAGGTTTCTCACTTTTTTATGCATTTGCCACATTTAACCTTGAAACATTTACTTTTATTTTTTAGTTTATTCTGAGATTTAGCAAACAAACAGCACCCCTTAAGCACTCTTACTAACTGTAAAGTCAAGGTACATTCCGTGCTTTATTTAAGCTTTTCAGTGTTGAAGTACACATTTACCAATTTTTCATGTGCAGTACTGTTTCTGTACTCCCACTATCTCTTTTGTAAGAGTGCATTATGGCATTAAATGTAATTTCAGAGAATTGCAGTTATCCCATGTGTAATTGACTCCAGGACACCAAATTATTCAAAAGCAATGTTCATTCAATTGAGAGAGGTAGAGAGAGAGTGAATATAATTATGTCTTTATACTGGATAGACACATGATCAACAGATAAAATTAAAAGATTAATTACTTTCTCTGATTTCTTAAGATCAGATATGGCACTTACTGTAGGACAGCCTAATAAGACCAAGTTAGATAATTACGAAGCTTTAAACTGTGTTGTTTGATGGCTTCTCTTTTAGATTATCAATAGACATAGTCATGTGCCAGAAGCTGGGAAAAAAATTCAGAGCTCCACTTTAGGCAGCATCTTTGTTCAATGTCACCCAAATCCTGCACTCCTGAATGTACAATATACTTGCTTTCAGCCAATAGATAGGTGAGAGATGATAGGAAATCATGAAACACTCAGATCTCTACTATGTGCATGAAAGAGAGTGATAAGTTAGAAGGAAAGGGAAATAATATTTTGGTTTTGTTGAATTGTTAATAATTTAAAAATTATATTAACAATATTCTAACCTAATTAAATTATTTTTGTCATTAATCCTAGACTTAAAGCTGTTATTTGACAGAAGAAAATATTTGGGATGTTCTATACTGTATCTGCAATTAATTCAGTCCATGTTTGTTTTAAGTTAAAGGTGCCCATTTAAAGAAGTGTATGTGTGTCTTTTTGCAATGGTAATCCAAAAAGGATAGAAAAACCCTAGTTCTGCTGGTATGGAATATTGCCAATAAATAGAGGGGGAAGGGTGCGGCGAGGGAAGGCTGATACACCTTATTCTCAGTAAAGAAATTAATTAAAAAAAGAGAAGTATGGACAGTACATTCTACATGCCCTAACTTGCTTTTCAAACTCCCACCTTCAAGACTACTACATAAACAGAAGAAAGGGGGAAGTCTGTCTTGGTTCTCAGTTCCTCAAGAACTTTCTTCTTCAGTACAGCAGAAACAAGCTGTTCTATGAGATGTCAGAATACACAGTTTATGAATAAAAATTAAATTAGAAGAGTCAACTAATAACACTTACTTTTCTTGGGAAATGACACTGAACCCCATTTGGAATGAAAACCTTAATCTGGCTTTGTACCTGCAGGTCAACAAAAACCGTTTTGTGAGTCTGTGAATCCTCTTCCAGGAATTCGGAATAATTCAGAAACTGTTCTTCTAGGTGAATTTCATAAATATGAAAATAGCTGCACGAATCTTCAGAATGTTGCTGGATGATTACTGGTCAGCTATTAAATAATGCATTCTACAGTAATAATACTCATTTCCCCATAGCTTTGAAATAGGTCTGTGATTTTCTGGTATCTTGAAATCTAAGGTTGAACCTGAAGGTGAGCTATCTATATAAAGTTCAAATCATAGAAAATAGGATAATTTAAGCAACAATGCTGATGTGTTTTAAATTACATATTCACCCTATATGAGACCCATCACCCAGTCTGACTAAATGGCCAGGGTTTTTTTGTTTTTTCAGAATCCTCTCATACAGCAATATGTATGCAGAGATCTGCACGTAGAGAATGGCTGAAGTAAAACTAGAAAAAAATCTTTATATGAAGATAGAGAAATATGTCTCATCTACATATTTATTATGTAATTTGTATATACAGGTATGGTCCTTTACATATGTGTATGTCTGCCCGCACCGGGTAGCCAGGGCACAATCTTGCTTGACAAGTCCAGTACCACAGCCATTGATTCTGAGCCACCTGCTCTCGGCAAAGAACCAACGGCCTCTGACGAGGCTGAAATTATGGTCTAGGCCATGGGCAGGAGCAAAGGAAGGCCCTGGCTTTTGAATAACCTCAAGACCCTGGCACTTTAGGACAAATTCTGGTTTTTTTCTTTTTTCACCTGTAATCATGACCCACAGTGGTCTGAGTACAAACAGCCTCTGAAGAGACTAGCAATCTCTGGGTTTGGCTTAGCAATAAAAAAGAAGTACTTCGATGCACAACTCCAGCTGACTTCAGATGGATGCCGGAAGTCAAGAACTGGTTCTTCAGTAAAAATTGGAAGCTGATAGCTTCATGTTGAAGTTCCTGTGGTTTTTCTTTTAGCTGAAGATAATTACCATTTAAGGTCCTTTATTATGTTAGAAAATTATTTTTTCATTGTTTTCCTTCTTTTTCCCAGTTTTGAACATGTAGTCCCTTTCTCTATTTTTAAATACATTTGCTAATACATTCTACAGGAATATTCTCTATCTGTTCACAAACAGGTCATAATTTTACCATCTACAGTGGTTAAGAAAAGTTAGTTACATGTGCCATTTAGTTACTTTTCAGTAACTGAGTATTTAGGTCAACAATTTGTAAGTCAATGATGGCACAATGAAGAAGAGCTCATTTTTCATATTCATTTCACAATCAAACATATCCCAAAATATCTTTTCAATTTTCTTCATTCTTATTTGCATTTACTTAATTTTTGAATAGCTAAAAACCTCAGCAGAATTAACAAATACATCATTTGATATCAACAGCATGGGGAAGCCTATTAAGGCAACATGAAAAATGAGTCGTGAATTAGTCAACTGTATAAAAGTGGTCTTTTACACTTTCTCACGGTACAAGAATATCAGTGATGTGATTATTCCTGAGACCACAAAACAGAATTATCTACCTTCCAAACACCACTTGCCAGGCCATCTTTAAAGCTGTATTTGGAGTCAGATGGTTTCTTTCCCAAATGTAGCAGAAATTGTTTGTCTCTCCACTAACAATATAGAGAAGACTTCAGCAGTGACAGATAACATGAACAGTTGCACCTTGAGAGCTGTCCTCACACTGCATACATCTTGCCAAGCATTCTCTCCTAATGGGGCTGGGAATCTTCCGCTCACATATCAACTGCTGAAATATGCTTCAGTAGCAGTGTTTCTACTAATAATGTCATTGCCTTGTGATAAGCAAAACTAGCCTTGTGAAAGATACATGGAGTAAAATTAATATTTTGTAGCAGATAAATATAAATTAAGAACTTACAACTTATTGAATTTTATTTCTTTGCTTATAATATTTCTGAGCACAGAAATACTTAATTCTGAAAATCAGCTGATGGAATATGATATGTAATACATGAGAGACCAATTTGGTCTTTTTAAACTAAGTGTATTTAGCTCAGCGGAGCACAAATGAATCAGTATACATTATTCCTGAAAGCATGAACTAACAGAAGAGTAGGGTGTAGGAAACCAGGGAAAATTGCAAGGAGAACTTCTTCAGGTCCTAGATGACTTCCCATGCTGAAGCAGCTGGGTAAATTCCAACTTTAAAAGGCATGCATTTGTCAGGCAGGTTTCTCTTCAGGAAACAAGAAGCTTGAGTGCTGAATGGCTTAATTGGTTGCTGTAAGTTTCTAGATTTATTGTCAATACTATCAGGGTTTAGGATAACAACAGTTATCACAGTAAATATAACCAGTTACAGTCAGATCCCATTTCGCAGCTTGCATTCCAAATATCGAAACCTGGAATCACATGTAGGTTTAAGCTCATATCTGATCAGAAACCAGAAAGCTGCTGGACCTGTATGCAGTACATATAGCCCCTGCAGGTGCATATTCAAAGGTTAGAATTCTTCTCTTTGTGGTGACACACAGATTTTCTCTCTCAAATTCAGAGGCAGATATTTTCTTACTTTACAAATGTCTGGGAGTGCTAATTAGTTTCAGAGACAACATGACAAGAACAAATTGATTCATGGGTGAGACTGATGCCATAAGGGGGATGCTTAATATTTGGGATTTCATTATAGCTAGGTAGCTGAGTAACTTAGAAGGTAGCTGAGTAACTTAGAATATTAAGGGCAGAAAACGGCCTGTCCTTCACATGTTTGCATTCTTCTGTATAGATAAAGGGGTAGCTAGACCAAAACATAAGAACCTGGGGGGAACTAACAGGGGGTTGGAATAGGTAATAAGATTCCATTTGGTTGGATGTTTTGGGGGCATAGTAGTAAGATGGGGTTTAGTTGGCTAAGGTATAATGGGTGGGCACTAGATGTTATAAAATTGGAGAGATTGTTATGAATTTCCTCTTTGGATCGTCGGGCACCGAGAGTAAAGCTGTTCTCTCCCTTCGCTGCGAGTCCTGTCTCACTTCTTATCTCGGCCGGGCTGAGGCCTAACGGCAACAAGACAGCACAAAGCACACACAGATGCAGCAATTCTTCTAGTTACAGCTTCTGCTGTAGTTATGATTAAGACAGCCAATTTTAAATCTAAGGTGATAGACAAATATATAATCGTCATTTGTTTGCAGCCATGCTTCCAAAATGGACCTCAGCACAGCAAGCCACAACTGTCATTCCAGTGATTCACAGTTGCTTTACTAGGATTCTTTTGAGCCAAAAATTTTCAATTCAGGCATAATACTGCCACTAGCAGGCTATTTCAGTGTTACCCCACAATTTCTATTGCTCCTAGAATTATTTGAAACCTTCAAAACACATTAAAATTAGGACAGAAACCAAGAATACAGTGACTTTGTCACTGGTTGAATTATCTTAGGCAAATACTTACAATTTTTCCATGCAAAATTAACCATAAGTAGGGCATAGTGGTATTTATTGGTATTTTAAATATCAAATAGTTTCAATTTGAAGTTTCTCTTTAAAAATCAGAGTGGCTTCTGGTGTAATGGTTGTCATCTTCCACCAGTGTACTCTTTCCAGAGCTCAGGTCCCAGCTAATGAATGAAAAAGTATTCTTATTTATAATACCTCGTTTAATAAATGTTTCTTCTAGGAAAGGTTTGACATCATCTCTAAGATGTACACATACATTTAAAGAAAATACAGTCTGCAGATATCTGAGTATAGTTAGTCAAGATCTATATTGAAAGACTTTTCTTACTAACCCAGCCCACCATTTCTTCACTCATTATTTTTCCTGGTTTAAAGATCTCTTCACCATCTTGGCCAGCCTGTTGGCAAGGAGGTGCTTCCATTACTTTATTAGATGGATCCCTTCTCTTCTCTGTAGTCTTCTCTGTAGTCCCTGATTCACAGGTGAGCAGAAGGGAATCTCCATCCCCCATGTCAGGGAATACCCCACTGTTACCACTGACCACTTCACTTTGTTGCTGCTGCACAGTTCAGTTTCAGCCAGTTCTGATTCC
>VYZS01086619.1:28971-44051 GCA_013400695.1 Neodrepanis coruscans | reverse complement strand
TTTATAATCCCGGTCCACTCCAGAGGTCCCACCCCCTTTTCCAGGTATCCTCCAGCCCCCAGAGGCTGATGGGAAACCAAGGAAAAAGGTCATCCCCTTTCCCAGCTAGGCTGACCCCGCCCCTTAACCAAAACTGGGGAGAGGAAAGGAGTTATTTTTCTTTTTGTCTTCCTCTTCGGTCCCCCCAAACCACTCAAGGGTTTTTATGAGTGCTTTAAAAAAATTAATATCATTAACAAAGCAGATTGCTCACAAAAATAAGAAAAAAACTATTGTCTTAATATTAGGGTTCCTATATAAAAGCATCCAGAACATTAATATTTTCAAAAGAAACTGAAGGTTTCTGATGAAGAAACTGGGGGGGAAAAAAAAGTAGAAAAATATTAATTTACTGACATTTTTTGAAGTTGATTGAATGTTTTAATACATCATTAATCTATTGTTGATATTTAAAATTATTAAGTAATTGTTAAAATAATTCTCTGAGCTTTACTGTATTCAAGAATTTTCTGTATACAAGTATTTTAGTAAGAGTGAAAGTAATTGTTTTAAGACTGGTTATTGAATAAAAGGTGTGTGTTGTACTTAAGAAAACTTCAAGTGTTTTAAAATCTAGAAAACAGTGTTAGAAGGGTGATAATAGAATTTACTCAAGTATTAGAAAATGGGAACAGCTGCTCTTTAAAAAACAGCATCATTAGGACAAAATATTAACATTTTTACTATCAAGAATATCTTGTGCTAAGTAGTGCAATTTTAGAAAAGGTCATATCTTTATTTGGAATATCTGACACCTTTAATAGATATATTTAGAACATTAAAAATTTGAGATTTGTACTGAGACTTGAGAAATTACGGGATGTCACAAGGATAACTTTGGCTTATTTTCAAAGTTTGGTGATTACCAAGAACCATTTCTTACAGAAATTTTTTTTTGGTAGGTACTCAAGAACGTTATTAATATGAAGCTCAGATTATTTTTGAATTGCAAATCTCAGCTGTCAGAAGTGCCACTGAAGAGGTAAGTAGTTTACAGCTTTTCTTATATGATCTTGCCCAGTTTGGAAAAACGGCCTTAACAATGTATATTCCCTTGAAAAAAATAAACACTGCTTTGTTTTTCTGGGTACTTTTTGTTGGAAGTTCTCTAACCAGTTTGCATTTGTCTGGAGAAAAATTCTTGTTCTAAGGTGTCAAGCATGGGATCACAGGGAAGTGATCCAGTACATCAAATGCACGTCTCATGTAGGTCTCTGACCTTACAAAAATCAATGAAGAGTCTTTTATGCCTGTGAAAACTCACAGAAGAAGATTGTCTGCCTAACTTGGTCGCTTCTTACAGCCCACTGTCTCTATAATGAATTTTACAGATACAGTACACTTAGTAATGAAATTCATCTGAATAAATGTACAGTCTGCATTTAAGATTTTGCTATATTTCAGTAAGAATATTTTACCCTGAAAGTACCTGCCATAAATTGAAGTTTCTCTTACTGTCCATAAGGAAGAGGGTTCACTAATTCAGTGATAGACATTAACAATTAAATTAATTCCCCAAGGAGGATTTCTTTCCCTCTAAGAGAAATGTTTAAGCACACCCATCTCTTTGGCAGATACTTGATGTATAACCCTAATACCTTTATTACTCATTACCTGTGAGAGGGCCTGCCCTTTAGCCAGTGGGCTGGAGAGTTAGTCACTTGCATGCAAAACAGGAGTCCTTATTTTCTATTCAGTTTGAGAGGAATTACTCACATCTGTGATACTGCAAGAGTGTCTTAATCATGAATCTTTTGAGTATCTTGTGTGAATGTCATCATGGTTGCTTTTAAAGCTGGGCACTTGGCAGATGTTAACGCTTGGTCTTTTCACTGTGCTTGGGAGAACTTTTACCTGTGGAATAAATGGGGTAAGAGCGGGAGAGGAATAGAGAGACATCTGCCTTTCTTTTGTTCTGTTCTCTCTTTTCTTCCAATAGAAATTAGTCCTCCTGCTTAGTTCAGTGAAACAGGTTCTGAGAATTGGAGGCTGTTCAGTCAAGAGGTTGAGCTGCACCTCTTGGATATTCAGTTTCACAGCCTTTAGAAGGTTAATGGAAAATATTCCAAGTAGATCTGCATTCATCTACCAGCCCATTTGAGATGCTGTAGGTGTTGTCTGATGGTATTCCAAAAGAACAGGGAGCTAATGTGCTTCCAAACATCATCAATTTGATAAACATTCACTGTATGTTTAAGTATTTTAGAAGAACTTTGTGCTTTGTGCTTTAGTAAAAATATTTTTTTGTAACACTCCTTTTTCAACAGCTTCTATCGGTTTGTTCTGGAACCAGAATTAACTTATGGGATCAACAAGCAGCTTCCTTCTGAACCTGTGGCAAAATTCCTAGAATTGCCAGAATCACGTCTTTTGACTCTGAACATGATCACTCCTGAAAGCTGGTTGGTTGAAGCAGTAAACAGTTCCTGTGATCTCGATAACATTCATTTACAGGAAGTAAGTAATAGTTTGTACATACTGTAAAACTTGTGTTGGACCTTCAAGAGGGAAATGTAAATATTGTGAAATTTTTTTGTGTGTGTCTGTTCTCCGGAAGTGTTTTCTTTGGTAATTGACTATTTAGTCAGCATTTTACCAGCTCTATTGTCATTGTCTTTTTTCCATTTTCCCTCTTACTCTGAAAAAAAAATGAAGCTTTAAAAGAAAACAGTGAAACAGAAAAAAATCAGAATGCAGAGTACAAGTTAAAGCAATTTATCTGCTATGTTGAGCTTTATGTTTACAGAAATACTGTATTTAAGATAAAAGTAAAGCAATTAAAGGATTCTTTGTGCTGACGTCCAAGTTCTTTTTTTTAATATATATATTTTTGGTAGTAATAAGATTAACCCAGGCAAATCTTCAAATAAACCTGGATATATGACTGTTTATTAATGTAGATTAAAATGTGCTGAACTCTCCTTTAGTTCACCATGCTTATTTTTAATTTTATTTAATCCCTCATCTTCAAAGTCATTAGATTTGTTTCACCCAATAAGGTTATGCAAGATATTGAGGGTGTTTTATTGACCAATGCTGTGTATTTGGAAGGTATATTGTGAAAATAAGAGTTGGGATTTACCTTAACCAAAGAAGAGATGCCTCAGCTTTCTCAACAGTCAGGAGAGGAGGCATCTCCAGACAGTGATCCTTCCTCTTTATCTTGGATACCTGTGTTATAATTGAGTGAAGTTCCTTCTGGAAGGACCTTTCTGGGTTTTTTAACGATTGAATTAAGTTGAGGTAAATCCCACACAGAATGTTTGTCACTGTAATATGTTGCTTTCCCCGCATTGTTAAATGACATAATTGCTTCCATAGATAAAAGGTGCTGTTATAGCAGAATATGAACTGGAATATATATTACTTGAAGGACATTGCTTTGATGTGACAACTGGACAACCTCCTCGAGGGTTACAGTTCACTCTGGGCACAAGGAACAATCCTGTCATGGTTGACACTATTGTGATGGCCAACCTCGTAAGTGTTAAGTACATGAATAGTCATTGCAATTGCACAGTCTTTGTGAGAATTCTTTATCAGCATCTTGTTCTTTAAATCCCTTTCTCTGTGTTGTGAGCTTAGGAATGCTAAAAGAAACAGGCACATTCTAGAGTTGAGACCGTCTTTAATTTGCTGAACTTTCCTCCTGCTCCTCTTCTGATCCAGTATAGATTTAGCTATAGCCTAACTTTAGACTCTTACCTGAAGAGTCTAAACTGGGAGCCTAATTACCTTTAGCAGATGGTAGGAGGTAGTTATATTCTGATAGAGATTCCACTGACAAATGTAAGGTGTGATTCACTTTCTGATTAAAATAACTCCTTTTGTTACACAATAATCCAGGTAAAAGAAGGCTCCTAATTTAGATGCTTCATGTAATTCTTAGAGCATATGTGGGTCATATCCACACCTTATAATTCCTCTAGTCATCTACGGTAATTATTTTGGCTGTCTGACGAGCAGACGACCTTGTGATTTTTGAAATGAAAGATCCGTATTCTATTGGCTAAGGTAATTAGATAGGAAAGGTTTTTGATGAATAAGACCTCTTACCTATCTTCTCTCTCTTTTCTCTGTAGCTACTGTATCACAAGGAATAAAATGCTTAATAAACTCTAAATCTTTGATTTTTACACAAGTACTGAATGCAGTTTCAACAGTAGATGATGTTTGACCTGATGAAACTTTTAATGATTCTTTACATTTCAAAGCTTGCTCCATCTGACTTTTACATAGTGAGAGCTGTTTGCAGTGATCCTAAAATGAGAAGGAGCTGTGTTGACTTGGAAAGTTGTTCTGCAAAAAAATTTTGAGTTTTAAAAAAGGTTTTCAATTTAGGGTCAGTTCAATAATTTATTTCTTTACTGCTCACTTACTTACTGCCATTGGTGGAGTTTTTATATACCACTCAAATTCAGCTAGAAACAAATAGAACACTGAAAGATGTTAATATGGACATGCAGGAAAGGTGATAGTTGGTAGCATCACTGACACATTCTTTTAGGGGTTTTATAAATGTTGGATAATGGATTTTTGTGTATGTAGATGGTTGAATCTGAAATGCAGACAGAAGAAATGCCCGTCTTTTTTTCATAGGGGTATTTTCAGCTGAAAGCAAATCCAGGTGCTTGGACACTGAGATTACGTAAAGGAAGATCTGAAGAAATTTATCAGGTTTTTTTGTAAGTATTAATCCATCATTTGGAAACATTAATGAATCTGAAAGTGCAACGTACTTGGAAAAGATCTGACAATACTGAAGGAAAATGAGCAAAAATAGCATTAAAAAAAGAAAAAGATGCAAATGATGATTTAAAGTTTGTAAGAGATACATTATTTCCTGATAGTGTAACTTCTTGTTTGAGGGCTTCATGTGTTTTTGAAGGCATTTGAATATGTTGATGCATAATAAGCCTAATCTTCTCAGCTAGACTTCATGCTGGCAAGGTCTCTTATTATGCAGTTACAACTGCTCGCATCAGATTCTGTAGAAATGTCACTTGTGGTTTTGTTGATTAATATTTTGACATTCCAATCATATTGAACATGTAATTCCAAGATTATGTCAAATGGATCAACCTCTCCAGCAGCATCTTTATCAGATGGAGGAAGTACCACGAATTTCCCCCCTCATAATTTTTTTCAATCCTGAGGGTGCCTCTAAATGGAGTGTTATTGACAGGGGGCATCTTTTTTTTTAATGGGATCATTATATTAATTTCAGTTCTAGACTTCTTCAGTGAATTCTGAATGTTTCATAGTTGTCTCTAAGTCATCTAAGAATCACTGTGGTTACACCTTCACTTTAGAATATAGAAGCACCCTTCAGTTCGAGACCCTGGCTGCATACTGACTGCACCACATTTCTCTCTCTTGGGAGAAACCTCAGTACCTGGAAATAAAGTTTTACTCCCATAACTAACATTTAGTTGGCATCTCAATGGCTTCTAGATCTGTAATTTCCATGGCTAATTTTCCTATAAAGGAATGTATACTAGCCATCACTCTTCCTTGGAAGAATCATCTTTTCCCCATATTTTCTGTAACAGCATAGATCTGTAGCATATAAGAGCTTTGTCCTGAAGCTTTAGATCAAATCCCTTTAGTGAAAAGTATTGTTTTATTTTATTTCAATTTCAGTTCCTTTTTTTTCCCTTTGTTTTGCTTTATCTCTCTTCTCCCTCATTGTTAATTCTGTGGCCTGAAATAAGCCTATGTCTTATGAAATACTTATTATTGTTTGGAGCTCAGGAATATATAGTTCCATATGTTGTTATTCATCAGTTAGTATTAAAAAGATAAAAAAACTCAACGAACCGCTTCATGGTTTTGAACAGTTAATACATCAATTTCAGTGTTACAGGGAGAAATCTTAGTGGGATATTAGGTTCATTCTGTTTGCAATTTACAGTTTATTTTTTCCAGAAACCACTCACAATCTGTTGAAAAAGCAGAAAAGCATAGTCTTTACCCTAAGAAGTTCACTTAATCTCCACCCACTATAGCTATATCATTTGTCTAATTTAGCATTCAGTTCTTAAGATGCATAAAGTGATTTATATAAGATAGCATGGTTAAAAAAGATAGCTTAGTGAAATGTAGTTGAATTAAAAAAATGAAACAAAACCACTCTACGTTTTAGGCTGGATCAAATGAAACTTCAACCAACTGTTGTTTTGTAAGATTACTGATTTTCCCTTAGAAGAAATACAAATAGGCTTAATTGAGCTCAGCTAAGTCAGAAAAACTAATAACTTGATTAGGAATCTGAACAGTAGCTTTTATTTCAATTATTGCAAGCCATAGGCTTAGAGTACAACTGCAAAAGTATGTTTGGGAAATTTGGTATGTCTTTTTTAGGTATCAGTGTTAATAGTATGAAATTGCTATCAGAACCTGGGCAAGTATTCAATAGGATGGAATTTTGCCGAGAGGTATTGCAGTATATTCTCCATCCTTACATATCAGTCATATCATCTTGTGTTGAACTGTGAGATGACCTGTTCTCGTTGAGGCACAGGCCCATATATTGTAATAGTTTTAGAAGAAATACAGGATATTGAAGTTACGTTCTACATCTCAACACTTACCTTATTTGCTTCTCTCATAGTTGCATCGAATAGACATGCAAGTAATTTATTGTTACTTTATGTAAATACAAAACATTTGAAATAAGCTGCCTTGTTTTTCTCGAACACTGATTCTAACAAGGATCATTATTTTGAAGCAGCGTGCTTGAAAATCAAGTTGTTATTAATAAATTACTGTGAATATTAGGAAAATGAAAATTGTTATACTTAGCAATACTCTGAACACTGCTTATTGTTGGAACTTTGATTCTGTGATGTTGGTAGGAAAATGAGTAGGTATTACAAGAAAAGACTGAAGAAAATAGTTCATATCTAAAGACAGATATACAATCCTGCTGAAGACTTCATTTTCTAAAAAGGCAGGTAGATGCAATTTATTAGAATTTGATGTCATGCAGACTGCTTAGCTGAAAGTTGTATCTTTTATAATTTGGACAAGGAGTTTGTTCCTTTGTTTTCAAATTTTAAATGGTCTCAATTTGTTGAACTTGGGTGCTTTTGTTCCCCATAAGGAAAATTATAATTTATATTATAGTGAAACTTATTTATATTAAAAACATCTAAGCATTGAAACACTTTAAAGTTGTGGTGTAAGTAGTCTGCTAGAGATGTTTAGCTTTGTACAACAATTATATAACAATAAAGTAGTTATTTTTACATATGTAATAGTGCTGTCAGTATACCAGATGTTTTGCTTTGATTTTAAAAGATTGTTCATACTGGGACAGAATTTCATCAAACTGAGGTCTGTGCAGAGTAAAAGAGTTGGCACTCAGTAAAGGTAGAGCCCACAGGGAGGGATCTATGAAAGAGATGTAGGGAGACAAAGCAATATTGTTGCATTTACAACCAAACCAAACACTTTGCAAATATTGTAATCACTTTGGAAAAACATCAGAGCTGCACAGCTACCTCCAGAATTCACAGCATAGAGATTTTGAGGTAACTGAGTGAATAAGAGAGAAAATTTTGGTTGTGTAAAAACTGAGGCCAAAAAATGGGAACATTGGGCTGGCTGCTGCTATCAAAAGTCTGTGTTTGGATCTAGTTTTACTATTGTAGAGCTTTTTAATGACACGTTGTGGGGTGAAAATTAATGTTCCTGGAGCTAAAACCTGTTTTTCCCTTCCCCATTTTCTTCCCTCTCTCCTGGGGGACAGGGAGGAGGTCTTTTGGGGGTTGTTTGAAGTTTTTAGGGGTTTTCGGGGAAGGGGGAAGGGGAGACAGGCTGGCCCGGCAGTGGATGTGGGGCGGGGGCCGTACTATCCCATTGCCTACACTGGTCCCTGCTGGCTGGGGATTGCCCTGTCCCGGCGGTGGCGGGGAGTGCCCACTGGTGCAGTGCGGGGCAGGGCCGGCCCCGGCCCACAGCCACCAGCACTGGGTTGGGGGGTCGCCCCACGCTGTGGGGTCGCCGGCAGCTGCAGCGGGCGGTGACGGCGGCGAGTGCGGGACGGCACGGGGCTGTCCTGTCCTGGCACTTCTGTGAGTCCGCGTGGGACGGGAACCGCCATGGCCGCTGCCTTCCCCAGCCCATGCTGACTCAGGTGTGGCCCCCCCATGGGCCGGCGTGGCTCGCCCTGCTCAGCTTGCAGTGGTGGTGGCGCGGTGCGCGTGGTGCCGTGGCCGCAACAAGGGATCACCACCAGGCGACAGCGGATCTCGGCTTGGACTGCTCTTGGCACTGTGCAGATGCACAGTGGGTTTCCCATGCGCATGGAATACAACACCATTCAGAGATGTCAGTGGCCCTTTGTAGCCAGGGAGCTACCCCACAGCAAAGAGCTACTGCTAGCATGAGTCAAGGCAGCCTGATATTGATGTTGGGACCCCCAGGACACCCCGCAGTTCCCCATTCCCCCTCAGGCCATCAACCACGTAGTGGATCACTGCTATTTTGCCTCATGGTGAGATCTCATAGGGGGTGGTTCCCTGGCACTGGTCACCCAATGTAGAGGCAACCTGCACCCGTGAGGGCGTGATCTCAGAGGCCATGTTCTCCTTCAGTGGGAGTCAGCGGTCATTGGGATAACATCTCTACTCGTCTCAGCCTTGCGTTTTCTCAGCAGCATGGGCGGCAGCAGCAAGGGCTGAAGGCCACATACCTCTATCAGCTGTGGTATTCTTTCCTTCCCTGGGAGAGGTGGGATCTCCCTGGGTCCTTTAATTTTCTGGTGTTTTTCAGGAAACTCTGTCGAGAACCGAGCACCACCCTAGCTCCCCTCTCTCACCCCAGCCGCTGGCCTTGGAAGAGTTTAATTTGTCTGTCTTTGCGTTTTATTGTCGGTTCGTGTGTGTGTGTGTGTAGAATAAAACTTGTAGGTTTTTGTGTGTGTGTCTTTTTTTGTTGGTTTTCTATTGGGTTTTTCTCATCACTGTTATGCCCCCTGGGTCAAAAACCAGGACACACGCTTTATTTGAAACGGAGATCTGTACCTGTTGAGTATTTTGTCCCTGTGATAAAAAGACCATTGTTGGCTGAGTGTGCATAAATGCAATGTTTTAAAAGTGTGAACATATGACTAAATCAGAGAGTAGAAAAGTTAAGATACTCCTGAACATTGTTTTGTGCAAGAATAGGCCATTTCTATGAATTGAGATGATCATAGGCACATTTTAAAAAATGTATTAAATGGAAAATTTGTATAACCATATAAAATTTTGTCATTTTTAGATAAGTGGTATGAAACAGAAAGAAACGAGATTTAAATACTTCTGTTTTCTAGGGGGAAAAGAAATTAATCCTAAGGGGTAGCAGATTGCTTTCTTAAACTCACTTTTTGTATGCGTAGCCTTAGCAAGAGGAAACCACATAGTGCTGGTAGAAGACAGAAAAGATTGAAGGAAAAATATATGGGCTATAGAGGTATAAATGCTAGAAAAATTGAGAATTATTTTACTGTATCACAGAGTGACAGCAACATTTTTATACTTGTTACTCAGTGGACTGCAGTACAATTTTGAGATGCCTGAATGACTTTAAGCTGATTTTCTGTGGGGTATATGTTCATGTGGTGCTTGCATAGCTGTATCTTCAGGGGTACGTTTTCCAAAGCTAACAAGCTGAAAGCCAATCTTTACTATCTCATCACAGTGATGAAGCTTTCCCTATACTTTTTAAAGCAGGTTTATTTTAAAAATATGTTTAATGCCATCACACAGCAATTTCTAAGATGTTTTCCATATTTGAAAAATAAATTTTAGTTCACTATTTGAATGTAATATATACCCATTTAATACATGGTAACATATTCAGCTTTAAGTTGCTGCAAGTTTTCATTGGTTGATAAAATTCCCCATGAAAATCCAAATTAAAAAGTGAGGGCTACCGCTGTGGACAATGTCTAATGATGGATAAAACTCAGAAAGTTTATAAAGTTAAAATATAATCAGGTGCAAGTGAAGAAATTTAGTTTCTATAAATAATAGCAATTCTAAACCTTATACTCTAATTATACACAAGTAAATATGTATATTTAAATGGGACAGTACATTTGAATATTTTTTTTCTTTTCACAGCCATGAAGGAACAGATTCTGTAACTGACCTGACAGATGTTATTGTGGTATTAAACAACTTCAGAAGCAAAATTATCAAAGTTCAGGTACGTATGCAGTGTTTCCTTATATGAGATATGACTTATGCTTACAAGCCTTGGGCTATATTTAATTGAAAGATGTATACTGAAATATATAACTTAGATTTCGTATAATTAAAGAGAAGGATGTGCAAATTAGTGTAGTTAATTTGATCCAATCAGGTTATAGTAATTGCATGGGAGATTGTTAAATAGTGGTTAAACATAGATGAGATTGATCTCGTCTAGCCCAAGGTGTCCAAATGTGCAGTGTAGATGATATGATTCCCCCTCTACTTAGCAGAATGAGAGAGATCCCAAAGGTCTGCTAATCTCAGCTCATATACGTATTTAAACCAGTAAGATGACCACTGCTCAAGACAACCATTTCTCTCCAGTGACTGAAGAGGGATTTTAAATGAAGTCCAGATACCAGAGTGGAAGTTAAAATTAAGTGTGTTGAATTTTACCCTAAGACACCAAATTTGTCTAAGTGAAATTGTTACTTCTGTTCTTAAAGATGTACCAAAAAGAGCAAATGAAGCATGAGTTACATTCAGGAAAAAGAGCCTCATAGTATTATATGTTTTCCACTATTTTGTAAGTAATGTTTTGTATATGTTTCCTTGATAAATTGTATCCTAATTTTAGACATTGAGAAGGAGAGAGAACAATGTAAAACTAAGTACAAGAGGAATTCTTAAAAACACAGATATGCATCTCTTCCCCAGTCCTGTAACTGAAAGTTTCCAGAACCCAGAGAAAATTTATAAAACCCTGGAACATGATAAGCCTGCCTTTAAACCACAGAAAAAAGGATAAAAGAGTTCCATTTGGGTCAAAATGGGAAAAGTATTTGATGTGAAAGGTGGTATGTGTTAAGGTTATAACTAGAATATGTCACTCAGGCTATAGAATCACTGCAGTGATAAGTAGGATGGGGCTTCAGGAGCAGTAGGTAAAAAGACTCATCATGTAGCATGAACAGAAATCTGTAAGTGTTAGCTTGACAGTATGAACATGTGAAATTAGTATGATTAGAATTGAGTATATTCAGACATTCAGGGTTTTAGAAGCTATTTGGTTTTCAAAAGCAATTAAGTTTATTTTAATCAAGGAAATTAGAGTAGCAAATTAAATTGATCTGGAGCCTTTATTAAGCATCTGGATAAGATAGCAGAAATTGTTTTGTATGGGAGAGCTTACATTTCAATGACAAATGTCAATTTCTCCTTGTGAAAGGCTTAAGAGAATGTTTCCCTTCAGGTAAGTTCCATTGTGTGGTGCAACACCCTGTTACAGTTTCTGCCAGCTAATGACCAGATCACGAACTCATGAGGGTAGAAACTGAAATAAAATTGCCACACTTGTAGTTAGGGTTTGCATAAAGAAGTACAAAGGGCTTGAACATGGTGCTTGATTTATTAATTTATTCGTTTTCTTGTTATTATAGTAAGTTCTGTACATAGTTTAAAAGTATAGAGTTACATTTTTACTATTCAGTTCAGTGCGGTTCAGAAAGTATTTTACTGACATAGAAATTGGTCCAGATGTTGGTCCAGCTCTAGCCAGTGAGTACACCATAGTTAGATACCACAAGTGAAGTAATAATTGCTATCAACCAACTTCCTAATTATACAGATATATTTATTTTACTGACTAGGTACAGAAAAAGCCTGATAAAATGAATGAAGATCTCCTTACAGATGAAACAACAGGAAAAAACAGAAATCTGGAATCAGTTACACGGTAATGCATAATTTGCTTCTATTTTACCTATTCCAGCACGTTTTTATTATTACTCATAGCAAGTAAACGTTTCTTACTTGATAGTGATAATGACAGTGCCTCTGGCAGGGAATCAATCTCATTGTGAAAATCTCAGCCAGTAACATTGTACTCAGATATGTGAAAGTGGACATCAAAACGCAGTCTGATGCCTCTTGTCTGCTACTAAGCATAATTTATGAAATCTCAGAAAATGTTCTTATATGTTCTTATATTTGTCAATAAAATACCTTTAAATTCTGAGTTCTATAAGTAGTTGTAGTAAACGTCTCGAGTTTTAACATTTGAGGCTAATAACATTGTAATATTTCTAATTTGCTGTTTTGGGCAAGACTCAGAAAAGGTTTTCTTCCATTTTTGGTAGCTTTGGCAGTGGTTGTTGGACACAGACTGTTAAAGTAAATAAAAGGCATACCAGTTCTCCTTTATCTAGTAAAAATTTGGCTCGAATTAGTCCTCTGCACACACATCTCTTGGTAGATCCAGGACTGAGCTCTGTTCAGTTTTATCATCTCTCCTGACAAGGCTTCTTGTACCACATGTACCTGGGTCTATCATATCATATGTAATATTGAGTATATCTTGCTAATTTTATGTTTATCACCATTTATCCACAGATGATTTTACAGTGTCACAGAATGTTAAGAATAGGAAGGGACTTGTCTCATTTGTTCTTAAAGATTGTGGGATGGTTCTTTTTATACTTTCTAAAGCATACTTTTAAAAGGGATGTAACCAGAAGAAAAGTTAATAGGAGTGACTCATGCAATCTTAAATGTATGAGGAATGACTCATCTCAAAAAAAAAAACCTAAAAAACCAAACAACCACAACTGAGGTGAATTTCCAACAATATCAAGCCGTATTGTGACCAGTTTGACTAAGGCAGCCTTTGCAGTTCCCATATCTGTGAAGCAGTGCTTGACGGAGACTGCAGCCACCATCCCCTGCCTGTGTGTGCTGGAAGGTGTACACAATGAAAAAACAATCCTGGTACACTTTGTATTCAATACAAGCAAAGAAAGCTGTGCAGCAGAAGTAGGAAACCTCTGGGCAACATACCTCAAGTATATAGATCAGTTTATAGGTAGAGTAATCAGATTAAATTAAGGAAAGAATTTAGCAAGTAGTATGGAAAATACCCAGGAGATCCTGTCACCACAGACCAGTGAATGTTATGAGACTATTCTGGGAAAGGCTACTACTCCTCAGGCTTATCATTTGCTGTTGGCATGGTATTGGGCTAAATATGTGATTTGGCCTGGTGTGACCATCTTTATATTATGTTCAGTCTGTATTTTAGGGAGCATATTTAGCTCAACCACCCATGCAGACATTCCTCACCTCAAGAATATACATTTGGTTGTTCTGATACAGAATGCATGTAGATGAAGAATGGAAAGTGACTGGGTATGATTTTTAAAACTACCAGTTATGAAAATTATATGGTTGTGTATTTCTGATTTTTTTCTTTTTTTTCTACATGAAGTTCTTGTCAAACTTGGGTTCTGTTTGATTAAAAATATTGAAGACTGCAGTTGTGCCATTTTTTCTGTTGAGTGACTGGGTATGAGGTGTTGTTCCCAAAAGATTTTGGTATTGTAGGCATGTGCAGTGGGAGTAGAATGTAAGTGTATTTGGTTACTGTAGGAATATTTCTTTTGTGTATTTTCTTACTTTTGATTCTTTATAAGCTTAATGATAATTTAGTATATTTTTTCTGCTTAATGTTTACTTTATATAATAATTTATAATAATTCTTAGATCTTCAGAAGAAATTCCTACAGAAGAGAAGAAAAAGAAAAGTAATATTCTTAATATTTTTTCTGTTGCTTCAGGCCATTTATATGAACGTTTTTTAAGGTAAGGAAAGGTAAAAAGGAACCAAGAATTTCATAGCAATAATCTAAATTTTAATACTGGAGCTGAACAGCTTAAGGAAACTGACTTTTTAAACAAAATATAAGTAATAAATTGTCAATACATAGGTTATATATAATGAGGGCTAAATTAGTCTTTGTTTAGGAAGAAAATGACTCAACATGTACATGTTCAAATATACCATTATTCTTTAAAGATAGAAAAATACTCTCCTTATGTGTGAAGTACAAACATAAAAGATGAAGTTCTCTTTATAAATATAAATGTAACAGAAGTGACTTCATTAGAGTTGTATCTATTTGTGTTTCTTTCAAACTATGGATTTACTGTATGTACACATGGTATTTGTCTACAGGTGTCAGATTAAGTGATTTTATTTCTTAGTAGGCTGAAGTTTGAGCGTTGTGTTTCTTTCCATTAACCTACAATAACCTTCATAAGGGGAAAGACACATTTTTTTTAAGGACAAAAAAAAAACATTTAAAAACATCCTGTGTGCTTCCTTGCCTTATTTTAAACTTCATTATTTCTTGATTTTTAAGGCAGACTTAACCTTTTGTAAGGTTGTAAGGCACTGCTTATCTGAGTTACAACAAACAAAGGCAACAACAATGAAAAGTAATTGAACCCAAAATAGTGATTCTTAGAGTTATTAAGGGTTTTCAAAACCCTTAATTTTACTGAACCCTTTCTTAGCTTGAACCAAGGCTTTTTTTTCCAGAAACCTATTAAACTCAACCAATATATTCTAAAATAAGTTGTTTCAGTAGCCAAGTTAATAGAAGGTATTAATCATTATTCTAATTTTGTTAGCCACTTCCCTTAGCATTAAACTTGTTAATAGATCCACTTTTGAAATTGTTCTTTCTAGTGTTGCTTAGCCAGTGTGGGTCAAATAAATCCATCTGAAAGCAGCCTTGAACACATGCTCTTTAAAGCTTTTAATTAGAAAAAAGTAGACATTTCTGCTTAAATTAGGTAAAAGAAAATTAGACTTGGAAAGTTTTAACACTTTTTAAGAGCAGTGGAAGTTTAATGACATGTGTGTATTTGTTTGTTTATTATAGACTTATATTTCCACAGAATTATGATGCTTTCTGTCCTACGTCATACAAAAACACCAGTTAAATTTTGGTTTCTGAAAAACTATCTCTCCCCAACATTTAAGGTAGGAAAATGTCTTTCTTTTATTATTTTTTTTAA
>VYZS01086618.1:6256-16785 GCA_013400695.1 Neodrepanis coruscans | reverse complement strand
AAAAGGGTTGACTCACTCTGAAAGTGCTGGAAGTCACTACTGAGTATGGGAGTATTCTAGGCAGTTAACTTTGAATAGATATCTGAATCTGAGTGGCTAAGATGGGAGAAAAAACCCATCTTTCCATATAGAGAAGATAGTGAAGCACCTGTCCAGCTGTAGACAGCTGATTGTTCAAAGTGATGTACTACCAATGTGCTCTGTTCTTGTGTCTCTTCTGTATTGCACTGAAGTGTATGTGGAGCTGTAGACAGTGCAAGTGTGTTTGTGATCTTGATAGCTTTCAAAAGCTAAGGAGAGTTTATAGTACTGTGNGCTATCCTCTGACATGTAATGATCCTGACTCTGTGAATACAGTTGGTGTAATGAGCTGTCTACCCAAATGAAACAAGCTTTCTGGAGACTGAGTGGAGCAAGTATTACTGTCAACCACATTAGCATTGTTTTCACCTATATTTCTTTCATCACTTACTAAGTTTTTCTGCATGAACCTGGTTGTGAAATTCTGATTTTGACTTTTCTGTGGCAAGTCTTAAATAATAAAAACAAACATGCNGCTTATATATGCAATTCCTAAAACAAATGTGAGTACATTGATAGGAAGTCAAGAACATTGTGAAAAATGTACTGGACTGACATATGGGTCAGATTATTTTATGATTGAGTTCTACATTGCTTGAGTAAGCATTTCTTATTTTAAGGTAATGTTTGACATTGCTGTGTGCTTTTACGGATATGTAACATTCCCTCTCATTTTGGTAGTGATGCAGTTCATCTGTACAGATAGATCAATGAGTCATGCTTCCATACTGTGAGTGTGGTATTTACAATTCATGGTGTGACATTCTGGTACTCACTATGTCTTCCATACAGGATTTACTCCTCCACACAGTGATAACTTTTACATTTTCTGGAACCATTTAAGGAGATGGATGACTTAACATCAATATTAACAGTTTCTATAAAAGTGGGTTGAATTTTCATTCAACAACAACCTCCNAAAACCAAAAAAAAACCCCAACAAGTAAATGTGAGTTACTGTTATTTTGTTTAATACAAAAAGCTATGCTAAGTGGGGAGGGAGCTAAAGTAAAGACTGTTTTAGAGTCTATAGGTGAAAACACTGTCTTGCTGTCAGAGCTGACATAAAAATAGGGCTTCAAAATGGTGTTGGGTGGATCCATTATTGAAGATGATCCATTTAAGACAGATGGTAAAACTGACGTTCCAACTGTGCTTACATTCTTTAAATATCTCTGCATGTTTTTCACAGCAGAAGGTGTGCTAGCCCTGCTTCCTTGGCCCAGTTCAAGTGGGGCTGTAATCACTTGGCATCTAAAATATAAACCTGTACTTTCCCATTATGGCATTTTTCCCAAGCTAATAGTTTTTTGAGTGGACTGTCTTCACATTGGCAGATTAGTTCCCAGGCTCAAAGTGCTTAAACATGCTTTATTGCAAATTTCATTTTGCCTTTGTTTATTTGATAACCACTGTACCATGTCCTGGTTTCAAAGTGCATCAGTATGCTTTGTGGTGGTTTTAGTGCTGTGTGTGTATAGAACAGAAAGTTTTATTAAACAATGGTAATAATAGTGACTGTACTGTCATATAAACTTTGCTGAAACTTTACTGTGTTATTCTGTAACTATTCTGTTTTAAGAACATATGTGGAGAACAGAAACACTGAAAATTTCCTACCATCCTTGTTGATTGGTGATTTAATCCGTTTCTTTTCTGCTGCTTCCCTCCTTCTGAGACTTGATCTCTGTCTTTTATTTCTTCGTCTCTTCTATCAGTATCTTTTCTCTGTCTGATCTACCACTAACCAAGACCTATTTGAAGAGTAACCAAGCATTACCTGTCCTGCATCCCATTGTCTTGCTCACTTGTATCATATAGCACTTCCTTCATGCTATGACTGCTGTCCTGTCACTAAGTAACAATGCCACTTTCTTGATGGTTTCTTCTTGCTTTGTCACTGGATAAATTATTAGTGCTAGCAGTATATATATATAGTGTTATTAGTGTTGATTTTGTTTATTATCTTATTTTGAGGGAGCTCCAGACAGACAGTCAAAAGATTTGAACAAATTTGAGAATACCTATTTTTAAACCTGAACCTTCTTTCTTTTCTGTGTTTTGTCTCCATTTATTCAGTATGTGGCGATATTATTACAGAGAATGAGACAGGAAAGTCCTTTTTTATTAACTGCAGTGCTTTCCTCTGTTTGTTCTACATTGTCTATAAAGTGCATCCAGGAACAGGGTTTTTTTTTAAGATTATATTTAGATTCATTTATGGATTAGGCACTAGATGAGATAAAGGAGGAAACAAAAAACCTGTTGCTATAAAAAAAAAAAAAAGTGGTGTTGGAGTCTGTCTTCTTTGGTTTCTTGCTTTGTATCCCTTTCTCTCTGAAAACCATTACCAGTGAGGTGTTCTATTTTCCTCCATCTGTGTGGGTGGAGAAATTGGATGCCTACTTCTATCCCAGTGCTAATAGCTTTTTATTTCTGCCCTGAAGTGGCTATCCAGACTAGTGTGTGCATATGACAGGAGATGCCATTTGGCAAGCACTGCCATCCTCCTTTTCTCCATTTCTGTTTTTGTAGCATTTCAAAAAGGCCATTTGTATGGCACTGGCAAACACAATGGAAATCTGGCTCTCCATTTTATGACATGCTTGCATGGCTTACCAGAAGAGCAAACAAAATTCCACAGGCCTTTTACCTGCACAGACACAATTATTCAGAAAGCAGTGAATGGCACAGGCAACAGGAAAAATCCTTAAAAAAAGAAGCGGAGATTTCTGTTGAGTAGGGCTGCACTCATCCTCGACCCTTAAATTTTATCAAGCTGATATAGTGGGACATGGCAGGTGTTAGCCCCAAAGATATACCAGTGAAATTGCACCACAATTATTTAAGTGTCTTTCCAACTATTAATTGTGATACTAAATGTACTTTCCTCAGACTTCCAGACTTCAGGTGATGCATGTAACCTGGGATAAGTTACACATATCTGCAAGGGTTGGCTCAGTTCTAGGTAGGGATTTTATTATTTTATCAACTTTTCTAAGAATTTTGGGGTTTTTTTAGTATTTTTTGTATTTTTTTAGAATATAAGACCTGTAGCCTCTAAATGCCTGTTGCACTAATGTTTTCCGTTTTTAGATACCAATAGGTGCCTATAAGGGATAAGGACCTTCCCCCAAACTATGTTTATCTCATTCAATACTTTAGTTTTGCTCTTCTACTGTTTAAGGAGACAGTTAAAATACATATTGGCCCATAAATTTCTTCTTCAGGCCAAGGCACTGGAAAAGCATCAAAAATTGACCACTGCATCTTTGGGACAGTGATAATAGAGATAAGAGAGGGGAAGCTGTTTTCTCAGCATGAGAACTTTTTCATGAGATAGAGGTAATAGTTGCTCTTACATGATATCAAACCCTAAGGTTTGCAAAATGAGTGAGATATAAAAGAGACAGTACTTTGCTGCTCGGGGAATAGACTGGGAGAAGTGAACAGCAGGTAACCATGCTGCTAGCAGAGAAAGTGAGAACACTTTTTGGATTACTCATGCTATTGTGGGAAGAAGAGTACTGAAACAGCTGGTAAGTTGTCAGGTTGATCTTAAGGAAATGTGAAACGTCTTCTGGTAGTTTAATAGCGAGTTATTTGAATGAAGGTATGGAGGCAGGGCAAGAGAAGACAAGGTGGTTGCACCTGCTATTACTCTTTTTTTTTTCTCTTTTCATTGTAGATATATGTCCAAAATATATGTCCTATTTCTTTCTTACCCACTCCACAAAACTCATTCATAGCCATACTGTATTTCAAGCCTGGTTTTTCATATTACAATTTTACCAGGTTAACGAGGTTGGTTTTAGTTTAAACTGTGCAAATGGTTAGATTTGTGCCTTCTGCAGACAAGAATGCAGATCAGTAGAGGACAACCAAACACATGATCATTTCCAACAGGTCTGGGTTATGTAGAGAGAATGTAGATATAAACATTAGATTAGGGACACTTATGTGGCTTATTTATCCTCTCCCCTTGCCATTCCTCTATCTTTTAGATGTATTAATAAGAATTTGAAAATGTCTACTGCTGTGTGGAAAGGGTGTTTATTCTTCCCTTCTTTCCTTTTTATTTGTTTTTTTTTCTGAATTTCTCTGAATTTTAAATCTTCATATAGTGTGCAGGACCGAGAGGGATATGTGTGGCTCAGTGATCTCCTGTTAGAAATATTCTTCCTTTTTGCACACTGAGATTGTCTTGCATGTGACACATTGACCTTATTTTTATCCCAGCAGGGACAGATAGAAATGTAATGATCCTGCTCTGGTAAGGAATAAATTTTAAAACTCATGAGATTTGCACTACTTGTACCAAGGGCAAGGTAAGGAAAAAACAGGAGCCCCCCCCCGCCTCTCTTCTACCTTAGTTCTTAGCAGCCCTGTGTCTACTTAAACTAGATCATATCCCAAAGTGAGTTTGCTGCCCTGTCTGCGTGATTTGTTTTTTTAGTCTAATTATGTCAGTAGGGAGTTCTCAAGGTTGGGGGAGGAGTAATTTTTTTGTAGCTTACATGCCTTAAATACTTTCTATATTTCTTATCTCTCACATGTTAACCCAAGGATATGCTGCCAAATCTCCAAAAGTTTTCTGTTCCCTCTATGTGTTCCATCCCTTTTTGGATTGTATTCTCTGCTACACAAGTTGTTACAGAACACTTGTTGCAATGTGAATACTGCTTCCATTGTTTGCATCACCCTCAAAGCCAAGAAGGCTGTTCTTTTTCCTTTCCTGGAATGGGATCCCCTAGGAAATAATTACATTTGGCTTGTGCTTTAAGCCTCTTTCCAGCACTGAAGTAAAGCTCAACATAGTTCTGGTTCATCTGACATGAATTACCCATCCATCAGAGACATGTCACAATCTGGAAAATTTAAAAGCTGAGTCTGAGCAGTGACTCCTTTGTAATTAAATGAAAAAAGGTTGAATATGTGCCTCACCTATGTACATTTTGACAAAGTACTACCAAGGGCAAAACTGGATTGCATTGCAATGCCATAGGTGTGACTGTTATTCTTCGGACCAGTGGTTCATCTAATCAGCATCCATCTGGACATGTTGTAGGATCCAGAGTTGATGATGCTACAGTGGCTTCCTTGAGTGCAGACATATTTCTGGAAATATTTTTCAAAGTTCATCCCTTTAAGGGATAACATTTCTTTTAGTCCCAGATTAATTTACATTCTGCCACTGTTGAGTTTCTGACAAATTTTAATTTCAAAATTTGCCTGTATCAGAAATAGGGAGCAACTGAGCTGAGGTTTCAGAAAAAAAACAAAAAAGGTCATTCACACTAGATTCCTGAGTATTTCAAGATTTCAGCCTGAGTGGTAGTGCTGTGTCCCTCATTTAGGATGTTTGTTCCATGTTGTATCTCATGTTTAGACTTTGACAGGTTGAGATGCACACACAGGGACCTTTTACTTTGTGCTTCCAGTTAATTTGGAACTCGACAATATATATGTAGCTATTAGCAATTTCCAGCATGCATTTCTTTGCATCTGTTGACAGCAATTTTAATTTGTCGTCATGCGGACCATTTTCATAGAGCTTCTACTAAGAAATAACTTATTTAAGTTTGTGCTAGCTGCAGATTTGTTTCTTTATTTACCTCCTTTTCCCCAGCACTGACAAATATTTGAGATGGGGCTCCTTAAGCAGAGTGCCTGCATTGTTTTCTTTGTCATATTGGGAAAAAAAAACCCAACAGAATTTGATTCTACTTTCTCTTTGCTGTGTTTTTATCAGTTTTTAATTCTTTAAAGCACTCTTTCTCCTGTTTATGATTTTTATAGGGTTTTTTTGCTAAAGTGCTTTTTTTAAGAAGCCCTTCAAATTCTGTCTGACACCTCTTTCCTTTTATCTGGTGTTTTGTTACAGTTTTGTAGATCCAAAGAGTCCTAGTACATTTGATTGCTTATAGAAAGAATATTGGATTTATATTCTAATATTTTAATAATCTCTGACATTTATTTCTGTTACAATGCCTGACAATTAAGTCAGGTTTGCTTAAAGACATAACAAAGGGAGTTATCTTCCTTTCTATGTATTATCTATATGTTATCTTCCATGACTATAATGAATGTACTCTGTAGGATAATGTACGAATGAGCATCACTTTACTAGCAGATTGACTTTATTTTTAACAATTAAATATGTAAGTAAATGTTTTTAGGATCACCACAGTTTGTATTTTATTTGGTGAATAATATTTGTTAACTATTTATGTATCTTTCAGTAGCTATTGCAGCTTTTTACACCTATTTACAAATACTGCACAATACTCCCATTAAATGGTAGCATGTCATTACTGTTGTGGTAAGAATAGCCAAAATCCAGACCTGGTAACATCCATTTTTAACCTTTTTTGCTCCAATGCAGTATCTTTGTGTAAAGTTCAGGCAGAAGGTTTTTTTCAAGTTACCATTTTCAGGACCAAAGTGAAAATCCTTGTGATTAGGTTATGGCTCTACACGTTTAAAATCAGATGGAGAGTCATTAGAACCTAATTTGATTGCATTCAGAGAGTAAGGAATGTACATGCCCCTCATCAGCAGCGACAGTGGGAGACTTGAGTGGCTTCTCAAGAAGAATTAGGGCTCTTCTGCCAGTGCTCTGAAATCCTCAAGGCTAAACCAGATTTTTTTTTTCCCACTTGCTTCTTGTGGAAATCCTTGCACTTCTCAGAGAGACGTCTATTTTGTTGATGGAGGTACAAGAGTGGAATAAATGGAAACTGAATTAAGGGAGGTTGCAGTACCAAATGTTAACCAGATACTGAGGGGGGAAATGAGTGAGAACTTGTTGACCATGATGAAGAATAATTTATGCTCAGAATTTCACTCTGTTCTTGACTAGTATTGAACTGTGAGCAGCGTTCCCACTATTGATTAGGAATGGAGTCTGGGTATACCTGTTCCATCAACAGAGGGAAAAGTTAAATCAATGAAAGATTCTGAATTCTTTCTTCAATTTTCATGTAAATGGGAGGGGAAACATCAATAGTGACAAACTTTGTTTCTTTATGGCCACACAAAAACCTGTAAAGTATTAAAAAAGCTGGAAGTGAAGATGCAAAATTGAGAATAAATTGTATGTCTAAGATACTTTTGCTTAACTTTAGAGATGAGAAGAAGTAGAATTTCCAGCACTATGGTAAAGTGATCTGACTAGGCAGATCAGATTGGGCAAGTGTCATTTTTTTTCTGATTATTTTTCCATCCTTTCCAGCAGTAAAGGCCTTGTTTGTGAGACCTACTATGTTTATCACTGGCAGCAACAGTAAATGGATAAAGACAGGCAGAGTAATGACTGATCTCTGAAATGGCTTATTTTGTTAACTAAATTACAGATTGTGCTGTTGACAGAGACAGCTGGTGGGCAGTGTTGCCCAAGCACTAACCCTCCAGAAAGTGAAACATGTACTTGCCTTTCATCAGTGCACACAGTATCATTATCACCATTGCCATCATGACAATTGTTCTTACGTGTGTCCCCTGAGAACAGCTGCAGACCAAAGGGGTGGACTGAGCAGTTAAACAAGCTACTCTACTATCAAGAACTGTTCAGCCTGTAAAAATAACCTGTAAATATTTCAATAAGAGGTCAGACAGTTGTTGGGTGAAGTTTGCACTTGTCTAGACTTCTCCCATTCTGGGATGTCTGAGCAGTCTACAGCCACTTAATAAAAACATAGTTGTTTTCATTTGAAAGAGAAAGAAATTGGGGCAAAAATGGTATTATGCCTCCTGGAAGTTACACAGTATGTCCATTCCAACGTAAGCGGTAGGATTAAGTTCTTCTGACTTGAAGCTCTCCAATTGATTTATTAAACCATGACTTCCTTCACAAAAACAGATGACTTGCTGTTTTGCAATCACTGGACTAAGTGCTCTGCCAGCTATCGCCCTTTACCTGGTGAGCAGTGATGTGCTACTGGTGTTTTCAGAATGGATCCAATGACAATCATTCCTTACCCTGTAATAAATCCTGTGAGCAAGAATAATATGATGTTTTCAGAAAGAGAGCATGAGGGAAGCTGTTTACTTGTCTTAGCATTTAACACTTTTCTCTAGAAACTATGAAGGTTAAAGGAGCTTCTTTTCAGCATATATGAATTGAGTGGTCTAATTTTGAAAAATCAGGTTAAGCATTTACTGCTTATGAAAACAGGATCCAAATCCACGACAAAAACTTTCAGGAAGAGCTCATATATTCAGAATGCTAATTTTGAATACAGAAGTATTATCAACCTGTTCCAGAAGGAAATTTCTAGTCCAGTAACTTTTAGCAAGCAAAGCCAACACAAGAAGAAGAAGCAGCTCCCTGTTTAGACTCTTGCAAACTTTTCCTCCAAGAACTATCAGTTCATTTTATACTCTGGAACACAAGTCTTTATTCTTGGTGTCTTGAAAAGAAAATTGCATCCTTGGAAATTTTTGTTACCTATATAAATGTTAGCTCCTAATTCAGTGATTTCAATAATATTTTGTAGCAAGTATGTGCCTGGATTATAAATTATATGTTAAAAAAGAAAGTAAATGGATAATTTTGTTTCGTTAGTTGTTTGTTAATCACAAAAATTAATCAGAGTGCTTTACTTCTCAGTTTTGTACATTATTTTGTATATCTCTTTTACATTTTTAACTTTCCCAGGTTGAAGTATTTTAAGTTATTTGAGACTTTCCTATTACTGAAGTCTTTGTATAGCGCTACTAATTTAAGTTTCTAATTCAAATCCTTCCCTTGAAACTGCAGGATTATGTTACATGATAATAATGCTGTGTCATGTTGCAATCTGGTTAAACTTTGGTAAACAATGTAGGTCATAGTGCTGCCTAAGCTATTGTTATCATCCGTAAGTTTTCCCTTCATCATGCTGGAAGAATATTCAGTGTTAACAGTCCAACAGCCAACAGAAAGGGAACTTGCAGAACTACCCTTCTGCTGTTTAAAAAGAAAGGCTTACCTGTACTTATGCAGAAGCTTAACCTGTATTGTGTGGAGACCAGCTGGTGTGGCTGCCAGACTGGGTGTATGATGATCGATCCTATGAGATGTGTTTGGAATGTGGGTGCTAAGCAATCCTGAGATCAAGGCTCCTGCATATACAACCTGTCTAGCCCTAAAAACTTTGGACCCATGAGTATTGTGGTGATGGTTAAACTGAGAGGGCTAACTGAGAGGGTCCTTCTATCATGCTGTTCTGGTAATCTGTTTCTACATCTTCTTTTCCATTTAATGGTAAAATTAACGAGATGAAAACCAACACACATCCTCAGAGCTTAGCTATTACCTTAATTTAAAAAAAAAATTAACATGACATTGTTAAGGTCAGCATGCTCAAATGTAACCAACTGTAACTTCAAAATACCATTATAAACATCTTTAATTCAGCACTCAAAAAAGTTGCTGATTTAACAGTCCAGGAAACTCAACTCTGATCATAAGTGCTGTACCTTTAGTAACCTGAATCATTGTGTCTGTTCTCTTTTCCAGCTGTCTCAAACATCTAGTAGAGGTACTGATCTGTGCTAGCACTAGTATTTTGATGCATGGTATTATTGATGCTTTTGTGGGTCTGCCTCCTTCTTTATTTCCCCCATTTTTTCCTTTTCATAGCTTTATGAGAGGCTCTTCAGAAAGGAGTGATTCAGATCATTGTTCTAATCCTGGTATACAAGACAAAAAGCACTATAAAATATAAGTGACATACACAAATGGAACTGCAGACTGTTCTCAAAATTGCTTATTACAGCAAGAAAGGTGTATATAAACCCATAGTCAAACGAGGGAAATGTTCTGAGACATTAGTGGTCAGGGCCAGGTATTGTGGCTTACATCATTTCTGGAAAGTGACTGATCTGGATATACTAGTGCTGTTTGAGTTGGAGAGAAAATAGTTCATCTTTTTGACAATTGTCGTGGTTTTACCACAAATTTAGTGATTTTGGACAAGAGATTCTGAGAGAAGCCACAGACACCCCCAAAATGAAGAAAACACACAAATATCACAGTTTATTTTCGCGCGCACACAAAACCCGACAAATAAAGTGCAACAAAACAGACAAATTAAGTTTCCCAGGGCCCGTGTTGGGATCAGGACGCTCTGGAAATAGTGCTGGTCTCTTTCTGGGCCCCCGGAGAGACGCTGGGGTAATTAGAGGAAGCACACAGCTGATCTAAGGGCTCTCCAGCAGCACGAGCTTCTGCTCGGCTGTTTACTGAAGAAAAACACTCAAGAAAATTAGAAACAATGAGCGCCCCCCTCCCTCCCCTTCCCAATAGCCCCAGGAAGGGATTTAGTGCTGATGGAAGAAGAGATGTGGTCTTTGGACCCCGGGGAATAGCTGCTGATAACCACCAGACCACCTGCCTCCCGGGCGAAAGGAAAGAAAAACCACAAAGGAAAAAAAAACGAAAGGGAAGAAACAACCCCCCTCCC
>VYZS01086613.1:0-35196 GCA_013400695.1 Neodrepanis coruscans | reverse complement strand
AACATTTGCTTTTCTTCATAATAATAGACTGTTTTACCTTAGAATCTGTGCTTATGTTTTTTTCTTATGCAATTTTAAACTGTGTCTTTGTAGATAGATTTTATACCCAATTATTCACAAACCCACAAATTGTCACAAAACCCTTAATAAAAGGTGTTGTTTCATAACTGTTTTAGAGTTAATCCTTATAGCGAGGTGCTAACAGTNATAACTGTTTTAGAGTTAATCCTTATAGCGAGGTGCTAACAGTTTCATCAATGGTGAAATACTTTAAGGAAACTTGCTGAGGGGTCTCCTGCCTCTGTTTGATGCAAGCCCCATCAAAAGGGAATATCAAGCATACTCTGTTTCAGTGAATCTCAATAGTGAAGGCTTCTCACATACAGAACACTATCAGACTGGTCAGGCTATAATAGGGTTTTGATTTCCTAAGGCTCTGACAGAGAAATAAAATGTTAAGGGTCAAGAGAATTTCCACTTTTCAAGGTTTGGTCTAAACCTTCCTTTTTCATGACAGAAGTTCAACAAAGTGAAGTGCCTGATTCTGCCCTTGGGGCACAGCATCTCCATGCAGCTCAACAGGCTTGGGGCAAAATGACTGGAAAACTGCCCAGCAGAAAAGGATCTGGGGAGGTGTTAGTTAAAAGCTATCTGAATAGCTTTGTGCCAGCTATTGTGTGGCAGCAGTGTGCCCGGGTGTCCAAGAAGACCAATATCAAACCGGTTTGTATCAAAAAGTGATTGTCCCCCTGTACTCGGCACTGGTGAGGCTGCACTCAAATCCTGTGTTCAGTTTTTTGTGTCTCAGAGTAAGACAGACATTGNAGTTTTTTGTGTCTCAGAGTAAGAAAGACATTGAGGTGCTGGAACATGTCTAGAGAAGGGCAACAAAGCTGGCGAAGGCTCTGATGAGAAGTGGCTAAGGGGGCTGGTGTTGTTTAGTTTGGAGAAAAGTAGGCTTAGAGGTAATCTTATCACTCTCTTCAATACCTGAAAGGAGGTTGTAGCAAGGTGGGGGTCAGACTTTTCTTCCAGGTAACAAGTGATGGGACTAGTGGAAATGGCACAGGTTGTGCAAGAGGAAGTTTAGATTGGATATTGTGAAAAAGTATCTTGATAGTAAAAATTTTCAATCATTGGTGCAGGCTGTCCAGGGTAGTGGTGGAGACATCACTTAGATACCTCAGAGGTATTTAAGTGACATGTAAATGGGGCACTGAGGGACATGGTTCAGTGGTGGACTTGGCAGTACTGAGCTAACAGTTGGATTCAATGGTCTTAAAAATCTTACCCAACCTAAACAATTCTATGATTCTATTCATAGTCAAAGTGTCAGTTTTTTAAATACAGGCTTGGGGGATGCAAAGACCCATAAATTTCAATCAAGAAGACAATTTTTTCACTTTCTTAATGCTTATATTATGACACACTGGTAAAAAATGTGTAAACACATCCAGATTAAAACCTGCTTCGGTCACTCTAGTCCCATCTATGCAAAACTTGCTAGCAATAAAAATATTCCTTAAGAGGGAGCTCTTTTTTATGTCCTCTATAACTGTGTAGATACTTTCATTGTACCGTCTAAGAATACAATAAATATCCTTAATTTAGTTTGTGCACCCCTTTCTTTTACATATCACTTCTTTAAAAAATGTATCTTGAGTCATAATGATAGTGAAAATCAAACAAAACCCCCCAACATATTAAGTGGCAGCTGAATAGGCCAAAGCAAAAGATCCTTTTTTTTTATTTTCCCATGAAGTTCATAGTGTGTCTCAAGCGAAAAAAAAAAAAGGTTAAATCACTCCTTAAAACAGAGTTTCAGAAGAGGATCTGTGGGAAAGGGGCCTACCTATATTCTACCAGCTGTGCTCTCTCTAAATCAATCTCTTGAGTCATTCCAGAGGTGATGTAGATTCCTGGCTCTATCTGTCTACACTGCTCAGCCAAGGTATTGCATTTTTGTTGACAGTGACCATTGTCATGACCCAAAGAGGGGGAAGTTGTAACAAAATCTGAGTGCAAAAATATGGAGCAACCTGCTCACAGGGGCATTGTGCTTCTCATCCCTTTTGGTAGCAGATTGAAAAGTGAGATAGGATTCTCTGAACATATTTTTTTTTCTAAGTGTTCCAGTAATCTCTCTCTGGTCCAATGTTTTGCTGAATCCTTTTGAGCTTTTACATAACTTCTACATTCACTTCTTTCAGCAGAGAGTATATTCTTTGGCATGTAAATATATCTCTCAAAATTCAAGCACATAGAGAGTCATGTATCAGCTGCCCCACGAATTGTGCATTAGTTTTATGCATGCTGAAGTCACTAGCAAATTGTTGATTTATTATTTATTGAAGCAATAATGTCCAGCAGTTTTAAATAGACCTTCAACCTGCATTGCTTAATGTGTCTTGGAAAAAATCTTTGTCATCTAAATTGTGCTAATATATTTTAAGCATATCTTCCTATATATGCTGTATTTCATATGGGAAAAAAATGCCTAATACTGATGAATATAAAATACATACAGTATATTCTAGTTTCCTTGCTGAGAGACTAGTTCCTTTATAATTGTTGTGAAGGACTCCATTCTAACTGGATTTATTTTCAATAAACTTGAACTTTCTACTCATATTTCTCTCCACCTTAAGTATTCTAATTATCCTTTTCTGCTATTAGAAGTTGTTTCTTTTCTTGTTTTATGCTGTCTACTTCACCATACTTACTTTTTTATTACTTTTGAACAAGCTATAGCACACACAGTTTGCCATCTGTTATGATATTTTTCTTAGAAAAACAATTTTTCTTTACAATGTGCTAAGTGGTCTTACTATCTCCTAGGAATCTTCCATTATTTTATGTGCCTGTTTCAAGCCCGAGAAAAAGGACTGTTTAATATTCTCTATCTCCATTACATTCCTCTGTCCACTCTCCTTTCCTCTTTTGACTCACTTTTTATATAATTTATTTTATTATTTTAATATTTCTTATTTCAATTATTAAACTGTTCTTATATCAACCCAACTGAACTGTGTGTTAGGTTACATGGCTATTGCGCAAAGTATAATTTATCATCTCCATTTTAAAGACAGGAAGACTGAAGTGTAGAGTGCCAATAGCAAATGACTCCTTCAGTGTCATAACCAAGAAGAGAGCCCAGACCTCCTTAGTCACATCTGTGTTTTTACCTGGACACAGTGATGGGTTCATCTTGTTCTTGTCATTGACAGTACATTTTAGATATCTGTCAGAGTGGATCTCAGCCTCTCTGCAGCTACTAAATAGCTGTTTCATTGAAATATCATCCAGAGGCATTAAAGGTATCCATCCAGAGGCATTATAGGTTTGCTGAGAATCTGAACAAAAGACACAGATATTTTAATTCTTGTGAGAATGTTCACAGCTGTCAAAATTTTTTGAGGCTTTCTGAGAAACATTTAAATTTGATTTGTTTCTGAATGCTTGGCATTATGATTATCAAACACTTTGTCATTTAAAGTTGATCAATGAAGCAGATACCTCCTTGAGTATCTGGGTTAGGGTTAGGGTTAGGGTTAGAGTTAACCCTCCATTAACTACTTCTTGGAAAACACAGAAGCAAGAGCCTTGAGTGTGGCTCTTAGGGGTCAGGGTTATAAAACATTCTCCCATTTGCCTCTCCTCTGCTCATGAGGGGTATTTTTCCAGCAAGGCAAAGCAAATTATATTCCAGTGTGCAGGCACGAGGTTGTGTGAATCATTTTATGGGCTCTTCAGTATTTCAGCTTACTCCATCTGTTCAGTACGCTAATTACAAATTCAGACACAAACACTGTTTAGAGGCATATCATAAAAAGTTAGCTGGAAGTGATTTGTATCCCTGTATACTATATGTGCTTTATTAAGCATAACATGCAGCTGTTGCATTTGATGATTGCTCTAGACTCAAACTGGGGCCAAATAGTGATTTTTCTGAAGATTTTTTTTGTAATAAGTGCTGTACTTTGTGTGATTATACAAAGACGTGGAGTATTCACATTTGACATACTGTTTGAAGGACAGATCTGTAAAGCGGAACTGCATTGATACTAGCTTGAAAATATTCAGGGCCTAGATAATTCTATATAAACATATCTAAAAAGCTTGTAAATATTACTCCTAATATTTTGAGGAGTAATTTCTTTAACAATCCTTGAATTAATAAATTAACTAGAGTGCAGGTTAGTTTTTTCCCCATTTTAAGGATTGCAGTGTTTGATGAAGACAGAATGTTATGGGGAAAAGGGAGAGGGGGGATGTCTTTTAAAACTTTTTTTTTTCTTTTCTTGGGAGATGAAATGAAAGAAATGGCTGGATCCTGGCACTTACGGCATGAAGGGGGGTCAGCGGTATAGTGATGTTGCCTGCAGGGCAAGATAAGAAATGAAACAAACACACAGTTTGCAGAGGTGAAGGGAGAGCACAGCTTTATTGGTGATGCCCAACGATCCAGAGAAAAATCACAACAATCTCTTCATTTTTATGACTTTCAAAGTGCCCGCCCATCACACTATCCAACTAAAGCCCGTCTTACTAATATGTTGCCTAAACATCCAACAGGATGGGCCCCTGTTACCTATTCTCCACCTCAGTCCAGCCCCTGGCAGGCCTGGAAGCCTAACTCTATGTTTCATCTTAATACCCCACTTATCTATACAGAAGAATGCAAATATGTAAAACACAGGCTGTTCTTGGCCCTTAATATTTCAAGTTAGCCAGCTACCTAACTAGAGTGAATTCGCCAAATCTTAAGCATATCTCCTAAAGCATCAGTGGAGTGCGGCAGGGCCAGCCCAGCCCGGCCTGCTCTCACCACTGTGATGGAGCCAGGCTGGGACCAGGAGTGGTGCCGCTGTGCTGGCCCACTGCTCCTGCAGCTCCCCGCTGGCTCCGTGCTGCCACCACGAGTGCTGTTTCCTCAGCTGTCCGCCTGCTCCTTGTGTCTGCTGCAGCGAGTGTGGCACGACTTGAGGTCCATGCGGAGCCTCCTGCCGCCACCGTGGCGTGAGGCACCGGCAGTGCAGGCGAAGTGGGCAGTATCTTGGTGATGTGCAGCACTGTGACAGGCCCCAGGCTAGCATCATGGCTCAAGCTGGTCCCATGGCAGCAGGCACAATGGCTACTCCGTCCACCACTGCGGGCAGTGCCGCCGCTGCCCCAGGTCCCCCATGGGTCCCCGCAGCTCTGGCAGTGGGGAAGGTGGTGGCTCCTCCCATGGAGGGCAGTGGGTGCCCCCACAGGCAGTGCTGCTGGCACCCTCAGGTCCTTGCAGCACTGGCAGGGTGGGCGGTGGCCCCTTTCCTGCGTCGAGTGCTGCTCCCAAGTGTTTTGGTGGCAAATGCCGCCATGTTGCCTCATGGTGAAGTCCGGAGAGGGGCCGGCACCTAGTGCCATGTGACACCAAACCAGGCTGCCAACGAATGCAGAAGTGGCACGCACCGGAAAGGGAGCATGCGAAAAGATGAGAACAGGCAGACTATAAAAGGAGCAGAAATGGAAGTCAGCTCTCTCTAGGCTCTCTCTTGGTGTGGGCAGCAGCGCGGTGTGACCACAGATTGGGCAGTGCCAGCAGAGGACCATGTGGCTCCATGCAACAGCAACAGCAGTGTGGTATCTCTTCCTTAGGGTCCAACGGGGTTTCCTTTCACTCTCTTGATTTTCCAGCAGCTCTGGAGTGGGACCCTGCCGCATCACCTCTCCAGAACTGTC
Source organism: Neodrepanis coruscans (assembly GCA_013400695.1). Lineage (NCBI taxonomy): Eukaryota > Metazoa > Chordata > Aves > Passeriformes > Philepittidae > Neodrepanis > Neodrepanis coruscans. The sequence continues at coordinate 29,472 of VYZS01086613.1, read as the reverse complement.
CATGTGGCAGCACTCCTTCCTTCCCCTCTACAGCCCAGCAGCCAGCCCAGAGCAGCAGGGTAGTCATTCTTTTTGCAGTTATTATTTTTGAGTTACTGTTTGTTAGTGGTTTACACAACTTTAGCCTATATATTCATAAATTCTTTTGCTGTCGTCTTCTCTATTACGTCTCTTATCTCTTAGTAAAGCCCCCAATGTCCAAACCAGGACACAGAAGCAAACGTAATTTGCATATCGATACATAGGTAAAAATGTGTGCCAAGAGCACTTCAGAGGACAATATTTTTTCCGTCTTCAAGAATGTCTTTCTTTTTTACCTCCATTAACTACTTCTTGGAAAACACAGAAGCAATTCTTTGAATAGGGCTTGTCATTCTCATCTTTAACTTTTACCATTCCTAGATGATTCCTTTAAACAGTAGATAGGAAAATGTTGTCCCTTCCTTCTATCTATCCCACTCAACCAGTGGAATCTTGACCAAACGGACACAACACAATGTTTGATAATACACATTTCTTTAACTCTGCTCCTTTTATGCACACTTATAAATGTGCCCTTAACGGCAGAAAAGTGTGGGATGGACACAAGAAAAGGATCTGAATGTTGAATGCCATAGGGAGGGGTGCACCTTACAGTAATCAGCATAAAGTACCTTAACTTTGTAGAGCAGCTGGATTTGTAAGGCACGTGTCTTGCTTCTCAGTAGGTGTCCTGTATCATATTCAGATATATTGACACCTCTCTGTAGCCATGCCACGGGGTCCAGATACCCAGTGCAAGCCTATGTTGTAGGGCACAGATAACAAAGAGCCCAGACACAGAGAATATTTTTTTACTCACTAGTGGATGTCTAAGTTAGCTCACTTTTACATTTGAAAGTCCATGAGGGTGGCAATATCTCCTTTCTCACTCACAAATGATGTGGCATACCCATTTTTCTTCTGCCTAACCCTGCACCAGGCTTTCAAACATATGACTTCCAACTCTTGAATGAAAATTTCTGATTCTAATCTATGAGGTATTCCAGAATAGAGCTCATTAGATGTTTCTTAGGTTTCTCAGCTGGAAGACATTTCCAGGCCCAGTAAATTGGATTTTTGAAATGTTGAAATGTTTCTCATCTAAGCTGAAAATATTACCTTCAGAGAATGGCGGTGGCACAGCCAGATCAATGCGCACTTTTCAAAGTTACTAAGTGAGTCAAATGTTGAACTTGTCCTTTCCCATCCTCTGCCTCACAAATATTCTAGGAGTGATGTGTCCCTTAAAAAAGCTGGAGATCCTCTGCCTACACATGGCAGATGATATGGGGAAAAATATTCAGACACCAAAAGAGGACATTTTGTTTAGGAAAGGACTAATTAAATCAAGAAAAAAATCTTAACAAACATTTGCTTGAAGAATAATGCAAATGTAGGGGTATTTTTTACATGTTGCTTTAGATTTACTAAAATTTTGAGGATTTAAAAGTAGAACTAAATCTGGAACTTCTGCCTAAAATCAGAATACAAATTGAAACACAACACAGATTTAATAGGGGTGACGGGAAGAACAGCTTTACTGGTGAAGTCCCACGATCCAAAGAGGAAAAGCATAATAATCTTTCTATATTTATAACCTGCTTAGTTTCCACCCATCTTTTCACCCTACCCAAGCTCACCTAACACCTGTGTCCCCAAAGTGTCCAATGAGAGCTCCCCTTGTTCCCTGAGCCCACCCATGACTTGGCCTCCCTTTCCAAGCAAGTCTGGGAGGCCTGGACCTATGTTTTGTCTTGCTACCGCTTTATCTATACAGAAGAATGCTAACATCTGAACACAGGCCTCTAAGAGCCCTTAGTTTTCAAGCTATGCAGCTAAATTAAATCCCCTCCAAATATTCTGATATTCTCTGATCCCCCCTGAGGCATCAGAACAAACATTAATCTAATAAAAAATTAATTTCGAGATGTGCTTAAATATCCTTGTTTAGTTTGTCAGTTCTACTTCCAAATATTTCAAAATTCGAGGATAAGAGGAAAACAATATTATACGACCAAAAGCACTCGAGACTGAACTGTTAAAGTTCACATTTCATGGGCAATCATAGGATGGTCTTTATATTAACAAATTATTTGGAAGAAGTTTACTTGTTATATATATTCACAGAAATCAGAACTTATTTATTAATCATATGCAAACAAAAGATAAGAGCTATAGTTACACTATAGTACAGTTTCACTAGCTCTAAAATAAAACCTGAGATCTAGGAGATTTTGGAAGAGATTAATTAAAAAAAAATAAAAAAAAAGAAAGAAAAAAAAAGCATCTTTAGAGCAACTGAATTTATTGTAGGCAAAAGAAGAGTAGAGCTTCAGGTTAAATGTTGTACTAATGTGCAGTCTGGCTGCAATGCCATAGTTTCACCAATCAAATATTGTTTATTTAAACCATGTCTCTTTCACAGTGGTCTCATGCATACTAAATATTTACAATTCTATCTTCAATTTATAGTTTCACATTGGCACCAGCTTTTAAAAATACATAATAAACTACTTCACTTAGCATTTTATACATAATTTGGGAATAGTGCAACAGAATAGCTGGCAAGTTATACCACCTCCTAGGGTGCTTTTTCATTGAAGCTGTTATTATTTTAATCAGCATTATAATCTCATATGACATCTGAGAGCCCATTGAACCATGCTACTTATAGCAGTGGATTCCCTATTCTGATATACTTATGCATGGTATGGCAAATAGCTGTTTGGTCTGATTCATGACTACAATTCTTTTTCTTTAGCAAATATAAATTCTGTTCTTAGTAACAGAGATAAGACTCAGTCTTACGTTTGAGCTGTATCTTTGAAACAAAATTCAACAGTATTTCAGAGTGTAGATTCTCTTAAGTCTTAGCTTTGCATGCAGAACATTGAGTTTTGCAAAATGTAGAGACATTATTAATTGAGCAATTACAATAATAATTTTTAAATAGAAGGAAACACTTGCTAAACTCTTGAATTGTGTTAGATTGATTGTTCTTAATAATTTCTTTTCTGGAGCTGCAGCATGGGTTGAAAATGCAAAGTCACAGAGCAACATATGCAGTAATCTAACAGCACCTGTCCTCTTCCTTGCTATGGGTAACAGCTGAGTTTTAAGAGCAGAAAATCATCCAATTCTCAGTACTTGCTAATTAACTGAGTATTTGACTACTGGTCTATAGTAAGAAAGAAAAAAAAAAAGGAGGGAAAAGGGGTGGGGGACAGGGAAGACTATTTAGAAAAGACACGTGCAAATCAACTACAGCCTTTAATTTGCTAGACATAGAAATGTTAATGCTCATGCAGTATCAGCTGTACAGTATTCTAACTGAGATTTTGCAGGTGTGATTTTTTTTTGCCATGAAACCAATTCAAAATTCAATATTTGTTTTGGAAAAGGCCAAATCAATAATCACTGCAGAAATCTGTTGCCCTCTGCTTCCTTGGGAGGGGAGGATCTGAGACTACAGAATATTTATGCTTACCAAGGTGTGGAGAAAGGAGTTTTCAAGTGTATAAGAGTAATGAAAATCAGAATTGTAGACTTTTAAAAAGTAATCAGGTTTAATTTAGCCTGCAATTTAGCAACATTCTTGCATATGTTGAAAGTTGGGGTTTTTTTTGTATCTGTCATGATTTAAGCACCCAGGGAGGGACTTCTGATGTGTACATAACCTGTTTTTGTAATTCTTTCCCATTTTTTTCTCTCCCGGGGTAGATTCGGTGGCAGTGGAGTGGTGACCGCAGCCCTGTCTCATGGCAGCCCTGGTGGCTGGCTAGCAGTGGGCAACTGCAGCAGCAGTTCGTGGTGGTCCCAGTGGCAATGGAGAGCTGGAGCTGCAGCGTGGTGGTTGGCAGCAGCAGTGGTTAACTTGGTGGCAGGCGCAGCCTATGGGACTGTGGTGTTAGAAGTGGCAGCAGCAGTAGCAGTGACAGATGAAGTGCTGGTGCGTGTAATGTCCATTTCCAGTCCGCTCGGGCTGCGGAGATGGCAGCACAGCCATGTGCATTTCTTCCATGGTGGTGCTGCATGTGTCCAGTGGGTGCCCAGGTCCCACCATGCGGATCTCCCCCATGAGTGCTGCCANCCCAGGTGTTTTGTTTTTTTTTTCCTAAGGTCATGTATTGGGTGCCTGGTTTTTGGGTGTGTGGGGAGTGTTTTTCCTTCGGTTTTTTTTGTTCTTGTTTCATTTTCCTGTGGCTGGTACCATATTTATATGCATGCATATTTTCAGTCATATTTTTATTTGNTGGAGAGGTTTTTAAAAGGACCAGCGGCTCTCTCTCACCCACTCATTCGGGGACTGGACTGAGAATTTTGCTTGCAGGACAAGATAAGAAATGAAACAAACATGTATCTCCACTCCAGTCCAGCCCCTGGAAGGCCTGGAAGCTTAACTTTATGTTTTGTCTTAATACCCCACTTATCTATACAGAAGAATGCAAACATGTGAAACACAGGCTGTTCTTGGCCTTAATATTCCAAGTTATCCAGCTACCTAGCTGGAGTGAATTCCTTAAATCTTAAGCATATTCCCTAAGGCCTCAAGAGGAGGGTCGCACACGCCTGTTTCAGCCATCCCCTTGGAACTGTCCAGCTCTGGTCTGTCTCCTGAGCTTCCTATCATGTCCTGCTCCATGTTTCCAATGGCTTGGAGATTGCTGCAGATTCCTGATCCCGGCTACACAACAGTGACAGTAGACCCAGCACTCTGCCTACTGCCCGAATCCTTTCTGCTATGNGGTTAAACAGCCCTCCCACTGTCTCAAATCAAGACAGAATCTGAAAGATTATTTTGCTTCTGGCTCTTTTTAATAAGTCATATTGAATGTTTAATGATGTTTCTTAAAAATGTCTACATTAACTAACTACGACCCCTTATCTAGGGCAAGAAAAGAGAATATTTAAGTTAATGACCCAATGCCTGGGGAACCCTATTTTCTTAAATGTACAGAACAAGTAAGGACATTTATAGATCTTGTGGGAGATAATAAAAAGCACCCAATTTACGTTGAAAATCAACAAGAGTCCTCTTTGGACCTCTGAAAAACTCCCCTTTTATCAAATAATGAGAGTGCACACAGATCATGTCATAAAGTTAAGTGAGGAGATAAAGGCATTTGAAAGGTGAAAAAAGTATCCTGGAGTCTTCATAAGCAGATTCTGACTTAGATGAATAATTTTCTGCTTCTATAAAATGCCCCATATGTTGTCAACACTGTAATTTAAGATTGCTACATTTGTGTCCTCAGAGAATATATGGTACGGCTAATTGCTCCTGCTTTTCCCAGCAGTTTTAGCTTCTCAGTCTGATCTTTGTGCAAAACAAAAGCTGGTACTTCTGTGAGAGAAAAACCTGATTCTTTGGGGCTAAAAGCAGCCTTTTGTTTCCTGAGGCACTGTTTTTCTCATGATGAATTCCTCTCATTTCTCTTCAGGCACCTCATGAAGAGGTCCAAGATAGAAGCCTAGTTGCACTACAGCTATTGTCTATAAGCACTGTGAAAAAACAGAGAGCTTTTTCAAGAGACAGTAGAGCCCACTAGTGAGTTGTATCATCTTTTGTGAATATCTATCACTGGCTTGTTGATGGAAGATTCTGTTGTGGCAAAGACCATGGGGTTAACTGAGTTTAGTCTGTGAAGTGGGATGACTCTGGGCCTGCAATTCCTTTCCTGGATGACTGCAGAAAAAGGTAGGGGATAGTGACTGATTTATCTTCCTGCTGAACTTTTGGTCTTTCCATGTTCAAACTAACAGTTTAATGGAAATTTAAGGAATAATACCAAAACTCTGCTTCTTGTTATAAAGCATGGAATAAAATTAATTTTAACTAACTTTTTTCTGTATTTTTTCATAGAAAATGTTTCTTTTTCTGTTTATCCCTTATGAAGAATTCCATTATTCTGTGATTTTTAACTCATTGCATTATTTATTTTGCAGACAGTTAGATGAAAATTATTGCTAATTGTCTTTCCAATAATATTTTTAAAAAATCTCATTCTTCATTATTGATAAACTTTAAGATTAAAGTTAACTTATTCAGGAAGTACTTGCAAAACTTTTTGAAGGTATCAATAACCTATAAAAGGATCACAAACAGAAATATGATTAAGAGTACTTGATCTGTTTCACAATAACTTTGCTGACTAACGGCAACAAGAAACATACATAAAAAATCGAGGGATTTCTCTTCATCTTTATGATTCTGGCAAGGACTATAAATCCATTAATATACAAGTTCAACAGCTTCTTTTGGTTACAATGCATTGAACGGTAGTTTAGCAGGACAGAATCTTTTTGTTAAGAGATATGTAAAGTATTTTCAGGTTTTTTCTTGTATAGAGAGGAACAGAATGCTGAGTTTCATTAGAGACTCATACAATAACTAAGCTGTTTCGAAGAAGTAATTCTTTAGTGTGCCTCTTATCTTGGCAATAAGACATTTGGGGATATAATTAAGAAAGCATTTCTAAAATGTTAAAAAAAAATCTGAAATTTCTGTTTTGTCAGGAAAATTACTCCCTTTCTAGTAGTTCATTTGAAGTGAATGATGGGTCCACTATTCTGATTAAATGGGATTCATTGAAAACTTTGTCAAAGCAAATTCTTCTAAATAGAAAGAGAATTTGCAGTTAATTTTTCATGAACATGAAATTTCAAAATTCTTTTCTGTCTAGCAATTGACCTCAACACATTATATATACACATATGCTGGTATATAGATTAGGGCTTGCTGCTAACAGTGCCAAGGTTGTGGGTTCAGTCCCTGTATGGACTTCAGAATTCACTTCAGAATTGGACTTTATGATCCTTGTTTGTCCCTTCCAATTCAGGATATTCTGTGATTCTGTGACATGTATGTGACACATCTCTTGTCCAAATATGTTATATGTACCACATGTGGACTGTCTTCAGGGTTTAGAGTTAGGATTATACTTGATACTTTAATGCTCTGATTTTGAATGAGTTAAAATATATAATATGATATTTAGTTTTCCATTTGGAGTACCACGTTCATCTCTAGGGTTCCCTGCACAAGAAGGACATCAACTTGACGGAGCAAGTCCAGAAGCAGGCCACAAAGATGATCAAGGGGCTGAAGCACCTCTCCTATGAGGAATGCCTGAGAGAAGTGGGATTGTTCAGCATGAGGAAGAAAAGGCTCTGGTGAGAACTTAGACCAGCCATCCAGTACATAAAGGGAGCTACAAGAAATTTCGAGAGAGACATTTTGCAAGTGAGGAATGTCTTTAAACTGAAAGAGAGTGGGTTTATGTCGGCTATTAGGAAGCAATTCTTTACTGTGAAGGTGGTGAAGCACTAGAATATGTTGCCCGGAGAAATTGTGGATGCCCTATTCCTGGAAGTGTTCAAGATCAGGCAGGATGAGGCTTTGAGCAACCTGGCCTAGTGGAACATGTCCCTGCCTATATCAAATGAGTAGGAAGTAGATGATCTTTAAGGTCTCTTCCAACCCCAGCCATTCCCTATGATTCTGACTGGTTTTCATTTCATAGATCAGCTCACAATTAAATGACATAAACCCACTCTCTTTCAGTCCTTCAGCCAGTGCCTGAAGGACTGCACTCTGTGAAGAAGTGACCCATGTGGCAGCATTGAGTGAAGAACTGTTGCCCATGGGATGGACTCAAACTGCAGAAGTTCGTTAAGGACTGTCTCCTGTGGGAGGGACCCCATAGGAAGCAAGGGAAGAACTCCTCTCCCTGAATAGTGGCAGAAGCAGCAACTGACCATAACCCCCATCCCTCATCTCCCTGCACCGCTGGGGGGAACAAGATAGAACTTGGAAGGAGGGAGGTGGGGGGGAAAGTCGCTTTAAGATTTATTTAACTTCTCATTCTTAAGCTCTGGTCTTGCTAGTAATAAATTTAATTAATATCTCCACAAGGAATCTGTCTTGCCTATGACAGTGGTCAGTAAGTGATCTCTCTTACGGTCCTTATCTCAGCTCATAAATCCCTTCATTACATTTTCTCTCCTCTGCCCATTTGCAGAGGGAAGTAAGAGAACAGCTTTAGTGGGTCCCTGACACCCAGCCAGGGTCAAACCATTACAGTATGTCACATTTTTTAAAATCTAGTATTATGTAGATAATCAAGATGTCTTTCAGAAATCAGCAGAGTTAATACAAGATAATATATTAAGGCATTCTGAGGTAATCAATTACAGGGTTATTTTCTGAAATGTAATGGGTTTAAAGTTTTTCAACTGTTTTAATGCATTAATACAATTTACAAATTCAGTTACTAGCTTTTTGCTCATTTAGAGGCCTTAAAGAAAATTTTATCCATTCAATTTACTGAAATTTAAAGGAATATATGTGGAAATTGCCAGTACATTCAGGAACTAGTAAAAATTCAACTAGATGATGCATAATGCAATTATATCATTTATCTATTGCTTTTTCTGTTCCTTTGAGTCCCTTTCCCTACTTATCTACTTTTCAGCCTAGAAGTTAAATGTATTCTCCCTCTTTTTTCATACTAATACAGTGGACAAAGTTAAAGAGTGGGAAGTAACCTATTGATAAAGTTATAAAGGTGAGAGGGAAAAAAACTATAGGATTGCTTGGGGAAATCTAAAGAGAATATAAAGGTGAGTTAGATTAGTACAATATACATATTAATGAGTCAGAATAAGGTATACATTTATATTATTCCAATACCTTCAATCCATTTCTGAAGTTTGTCCCTGCTGAGTAGGCTTCATTTAAAACATAGAAATTGTCTCCAAGTTCCTGAACTCAAAGAGAATGCAATTAATATCACTTCCCAAATGAGTCCGTTGCTATTTTTAGAGACTGTTGGCAGAAGCACAGTTGCTTATGTTCAATCTCTGTGATCAGACCACACTAGAAGGTGTCCTATCTACTGCTCTTTGTCACCACAATTCTCAGCCATTTAAGATATTTAAGATATTTAGTGGCCAACAGCTCTTACATGTAAATTATGAGGTACGTGACATATTTATGTCCAATACAAAAAAGCAGCTTTAATGATTTAATTCAAACAAAAATCCCACACTCCAAAATATTCAGTGATCACTAGTATAATAAAATAATGGCCTACAGTAACCAAGAGTGTTTCCATAATTATTTCCTAGGCTGAGGATGGATGAAAAAGCTATGCTCCTACTTAAAGATAACTATTAGTAAATTTTGGCATAGTAATATTGATGTCTGTACCTAAATGATCTAGATTTTGAATTTAAATCAGTATCATGGTTTGTCATTGTTAAATGGGACAAAAACCCCACATTTTTTTCCTATCCCTTGCCTGGGGGAGGGGTTGCTGCAGGCCAGTGGCTCTCTCACCTTGGGCACAGCCAGCCCTGGTGGGTGGCAGAGGTGGGTGCGCACCCAGACCCACCAGGCAGGCGTGGCAGGGCCCAGCGACCCCTGGTGGGGAAGTGAACCAGGGTGCCAGCCCTGCCCCACACAGCAGCCCTGGAGGGCGCTGCCGCCCACGTAGCCCCGCGCCCACACTGCAGCAGTGCGGCAGAGTGCCAGGGCTTTGCTGCCTCCCACACCACACAGGCAGGACAGGGCTGCACCCCGCAGCTCCCCTGCTGCAGCCACGGCTTGGTGCCCAGTGGCCCCGGCCTGTGGGGGCGGAGCCACCTCAGCGGTAGCAGTCCCAGGCAGAGGCAGTTCCAGGTGGTGGCCCACGCATGCTGCGGGCTCATGGTGACTATGTGCCACCATTTTGGGGTCCTAGGAGAGAGGAGGATAGCGGCCACATGTTCAACTTGCTGGCTTCCGAGCCCTTCATCGCCTTTCATCTTTCTTTTCCCCAGGACCACCAGCCTGTGTGTAGCTGTTTCACCCGAGGACAACTCCTGAGAAATGCCCCCTGTTGGCGGCTGGAGAGCACCTGCACCTCTGTGCCCCGGAGTGCATCAGCCGCTGTGTCTCTACCACCAGCACTGCACCTGAGGACAAAAAAGTAGCTTCTTTTCCAAATTATGGTTGTTCCAAGTTGTCTTTGTTGATTTTGGTTTTTTCTCTGTTTTGCTGGTTTTCTTGTTGTTCTGCTATTCTTTGAATTCATACATTAACTAAATATATATAGAGAGAGAGATATACAGATACCTATATAAGTATATATCATAATAAACGGTTGATCTCTCTGAGCTCTATAGTCAGAAACATAATTCCTCAAATTGGGAAATGAGTAATGAAATAAGATTTTCTTTTGATCTTTGTGTTACCACTTTCAACACAAAATTTTTGCTGAGATTTGAATGCCTTGTGTAGAAGAAAATTACACCAGCTTATTTAGAGCTGGAGAAAATAAAGTAGAATATTTTCTTACTTTTAATCACTTTTATACTGTTTGTTTTTATAGAAAGTCTCTGACAGAAATGCCACTGCCTTGAATTGAGGAAAATCAGTTGTTATTCAGAACATGTATTTTATACCTGAAGTTTAAGCTGACTCCAGATGAGAGTAGACATTTTTACTCTGTATCCAAGTTGTGTCTCTTCAGTTTATCTGAGATTTCAGTCATTTGATCAAGTAGCAGAAATAGTACCCTGATTTAGGTAGGTAGTTTCCTAGGTTTGGATAATCTCCGGCTTAGCCGTCTACCATACAATATCTCTACAGCAGCAATTTCTCTTCAGTTTCCTTTACAGTGAAGGCCAGAATGTATTCAGTTTTAGGAGTGACATCAGCATGAGGCCAGGGTGAGGTGTGCACTCACCTAAATATAATAAATAGATACCTGTATAGACCTACATTTATTCTTCCTGTTATATTACAGGCAATATTGAAACAAGTGTCTTGTAATGTTTGTTAGATCAAAATCTTATTTGCCTAACGTGTTCAAAAAGTTATACTCAATAATTGCAAAGAAGTCAATATTTGTTGAAGAATAATTTGCACAAATGAAATAAGATTAAATTAAATCTGTTAAAATGCTTACTATCCTATAGCATAAAGCTTCTTCACATCCCCAGCCACATCATTTGAACTGGTAATAATCAAGAATCTCAGAACAACTATCAAGGACAGTATAGATTTAGATTAAAGCTTACCCCCTTTCTGCAGCAGTGATTCCTTTTTTCAGGCTAAGTACATACTGGAGGATTATGGGAGTTTACAGAGTAACTGTCTTTGCATTAATTATGTTGATGTCCTTCATGTCATTATGAATCATCATGTAACTTTTCCTCTACAATACAACCTCTCCTTAAATCCTCTCTTTTGTCTTATACAACATTTTGAAAATTACATCGATTTTATTTTTTCACAGAATCACAGAATGGGTAAGGTTGGAAGGGGCCAACCTCCCAAGTCAAGCAGGGTCATCCCAGAGCATATTGCACAAAACTGCATCCAGACGATTCTTGAATATCTGCAGTAAGGGAGACTCCGTACCTGTTTGGGCAACCTAATCTAGCACTTGCACTGTAAATAAATTCTTCTTCATATTCAGGTGGAACTTCCTGTGCATCAGTTTCTGCCCTTTGCCGCTTGTCTACTGCTTGGCACCACTGATTTGTACTGAACTTACCATTTGTACTGTATCTGAGATGAGGAGGGTCTGTCTGTTCCAAACCCTTTAAACTGAAAAATCTGACTTCCATTTTGTACTTTGCTCACTTCAAAGAAATATTTGTAAATAGCATTTTTGCAAACATGTTAATTTATTTATTTTCACTAACTGAAATACTGTTTAATCAAACTGTTGAAGGTAATGACTTTGAAGCATAGAACATCCAAGAAATGTAAAAGTTTGTCTGATGCACCTGAATGCTAATGAAGTGAAATCAAGGTCAGTGCCATCTTTGAAAAAAAATGCAGATACATGCATCTCTTTTTTCTTTTATTCTTTTTCTTTCTTTTTCTTTTGTTGTTTGTTTTTGTTTAGTTTTTTTGTTTGTTTATTTTATTTTTATTCATCTTAAGAATGTTGAATGTTAAGGCTAGTAAGTTTTGGGGTGTTTTTTGGTTGTTTGGTTGGTTTTATTTTGGTTTTTTGTTTGGTTTTTTTTATTATTTTACTAGTGTAAAAGTAATTTTGCTTTGTCAATTTTCTATATAACTTCAAAATACAGCTGTGACTGCAAATTGTTTACTTTTTAGATTACCCTACAAATGCCAGTTTTATTTTGCTGCCATGTCTTTACAATTCTCTTATCATTAAAACCCTATCTTTAATTACATTAGACTACTGTAAGAAAAGTCATGTCAATACTTTTACATAATAATTTGCTGCATTAAAAAATGTGTAGCTGTTACCCTGTGTGTCTTCTCAAAAAAAAACATGCTATGGCTAATGTGGAGCACTTCTCCCATGGTTGTCTGGTCCAAAGGCACAGTGGATATCTGTGCATAATCAGGCAGCAGAGAAGCTGTGTCACTTGCTTCTTTGCTGTGAGGGATGTTCTCACCTCAGAGGACTGCAAAATTGAAGGCAAGCTCCAGAAGCCTGATGCTCAAGGCTGGGCAGTTCTATCTGGGTTGGAATAAACTACCAGCTCTTCATTTGTAAAACAAAGATTATCTTCTCTTGCTACCTGGCTCTGGGAAGATAAAGTAATCCACTGGTTAAAGTTTGGTTTAAAGTGGGAGTTAATCTTAGGCATCTTTCTGAGGTTTCTAGTTGTTTTTTGGGGGGATTGTTTATTTTGGGGGTTTTGTTTGTTTGTTTGTTGGGTTTTTTGTTGTTTTTTTTTAATAAAACCAAATATATATTGCTTGTCTGAATTTAAATTAATATAATAATGTCAAAACACGCTGAAGGCATCTATAGATATCCTTTCATTATGAAGCATGCACGCCCACTGCAAAACTGCTTTGAGAATCTTCTGATAAGAAGTTGTAGTATCACGAGGGTGGAAGGATGATTTAAAATACAACAGGTCTAATAAGGCTATTTAGTCATGATGAGAAATAGGGTTTGTTGCCTGGACAGAGCATGCTCATTGCTTCCAAGACTTCATTTATCTACTTCAGCTTCCATGAAATGTGTCAAATAAAATCCAGCTATCCAACTTTGTCAGAAAACTGGCGCCATCTTTAAGAGAGAATTTTAAATGTACTTACTGTGTAATTCACTGTTGCAAAATACTCCAAAATATATGTGTATGAACCACAGCTGGTTGAAGATCATGTAGGTTTAATTTTGAAAATACTGATTTATCAAATGGATCTGATTAGGAGTAAAGGAGTGGAAAAATATATGAGTTCAAGATTTTTTTCAGTTATTCTGGAATTCAGTTATTCCTTTATATTTCTCCACAGTTTGAAAGCCCTATTGCCACTGATCCCTGCAAAGTTATCAGAGCATTTTGTCTTTATTATCACTGCATCAGCTAGGAACCTGGAGTTAACCAAGAGAAATGAAATTATTTATTTAGGGTTTCTGGCAGATAAACCACAGAATACTACTGCACCATTTCTGGTAAATGCACCTGGTGAAGCATGCAAATGAAGTCTGTTTTAATGAGCTGCTGGTCAAGAGGAGGTAGCGCAATTTAATTGTAAGACTTATGTCCTCTTGAACATATGGTGCTAAGTGAGTATCTTTCACAGCCCAACTAGTAATGAGAACTAATTGGAAACGGGCTACCAACAAACTGCAACAGACCAAATACGAGAGTCATACTTCTTATTTTCAGTGAAGAGTTAATTTTTAAAATTTAAAGTGTATTATTAGCATTTCAAGAGATGGATGAAATTAAATGAATGACAAATGAAATGTCATAAAAACAAAAAAAAAAACTCAAGAGAGGTCAAACAGTAAAAGGTTTTGGCTTAATAAACAGTAATTTTGTTTATATAATGGTTCACTTGTAGAGATCTATATTGTGACCACGACAGCATAATCAAAAATCTGTTTCAAATATGTCCTGGAAGACCTTAAAACATTTACATTTTACATATAACCTCCCATTGTGACTCAAATGCAAAGGCTGAATGGAATTAAATCAGTTAATGTCACTGTTCTTAGATGAATATTTAAAACCTTGCACATACAGAGACAAAGACTTGAAGGAAAGGAGAAAAAGAAGAATTAGTGGACACACTAAAGTTTAGCAAATTCCATGTCTTTGAAGCTATTGCATGGATAGAGTATTTTACCCAAGTGCTGTTAGCACAGATACTTGTTAAAACCTTGTTCAAAGAGAAGACCTGCAATATAGTCATAAGTTGTACCCTAAGGGACTGGAAAACTAAGTAATGCCAACTCGACATTAAATCAAGTATTTTGTAGACATCCAGGTAGAATTCTAAATATTTGCATGTACATATGCTTGACCATTTTCTTGCAGTTGAAGACTGGGTGTGACACTGCTTTCTGTAGCTGAGAGCCCTGCTCCTAAAATATTTTTTCTATTATAGTGGTTATGAGGAATAGAAATATTTCTGCCATACCTGAATTTCAAGATCATCGTAGAACCAATAAAGCCATACTTAGGCAAATTGCAGAGGTGTCAATTGTATAAATATACAATTATATAAATATACAATGACATTCTGGATGTGTTGGCACGGCAAACATCTAATGCCTTGGGAAAGGGAGAGAAATATGCACACACGTATTTTAGATATACATTCTTTTTGGTCCAGATAGGTTCCACTTCTTGTAAAATTTCTGTCTTCCTACTAGAACTTAAATTAGTTCTACATTAATTTCTGTTCATGATCAAAATAATTTTTATAATTTTATTTTTACATCTTTAATAGAATTTTAAAAGTGGGAGATTAAGAAATAATTTTGTATTTTCATTACTTGTGTGATAAAGCAAACGAAAAAGCATTTTCAGTGACTCACTTTCTAAAATGCAAGCCCAACTGCAATTATTGTGGTGATTTTGCGCTGCTAGGATAAAATGCATTATAAGAAAAGACTAGTACTGGTGATAGATGTAGATAAAAAACAAAGGCATGACAGAAAGAGGAATAAACTAGCTGTAAATTAGTACCATATGGTACCTCTTTCCATAGAAATTTTACATTCTTTGTATTTAAAAATATGTATATAGATAATTTATGTAAGCTATTACTTACCTAGTTACTTTAAAAGTATGGCATTCAGGTAGCACAAGTTCCTTACTATTTGGTTTAGGTTCTTCAGTTCTATTTAGCCAATAGAAA
This sequence comes from Neodrepanis coruscans, assembly GCA_013400695.1. Classification (NCBI taxonomy): domain Eukaryota; kingdom Metazoa; phylum Chordata; class Aves; order Passeriformes; family Philepittidae; genus Neodrepanis; species Neodrepanis coruscans. The sequence continues at coordinate 14,318 of VYZS01086613.1, read as the reverse complement.
ATATTATACATTAAAAAAATTAATTATTATGAATTTCAAAGCATATGAATATTCTTTCTTATGTAGCTAAATTGTAACCACAGTGCTTAAACATGGTGAAATCCATTCAATAAGATACATAAGCCTAGTAAACTTACTTAGAAAAAAGTATTGGTTTATTATACTCTTTTGAGAGTGCTTAAAAAAAAATTACTCAAATCTCAAATCTATGCTTGTCTCTTCTTCCTGTAAGTTTATTTCTACATTGAAAGGTATTTACAGGTAAGTACCTGTAAAAGCTGTGAAGCTGTTACAGACATTGATTCCTACATAAGTGCAGGGAAAGAAAATGGGGTGCATTTGAATTTGTAAATATCATATGCATTCTTATGTTAAAAATACAGAATCATAGATTTATCTTGGGAAAGACCTTTAAGATCAAGTCCAGCCATTATCCCTGTACTGCCAATTCAACTAATAAGCCATGAATCTCAGGGCCGCACCTACATGTCCTTTAAATACCTCTAGGGACAGTGAGTAAACAACTTCCTAGAGCAACCTGTTACAATGCTTGATAACCCTTCTGGTGAAGAAATTTTTCCAAATATTCAGTCTATACCTCCCCTGGCACAACAGGAGATCACTTCCTCTTGTTCTGTTTCTGGTCGCCTGGGAGAAGACACTTCCCCCCACATGGCTACAGTCTTCCTTCAGTGAGTTGTAGAGAGGGATAAGGTCCCCCGAGACTCCTTTTCTCGAGGCTAAACAACCCCAGGTTCCACAGCTTCTCTTAATAAGAGTTGTACTCCAGACCCTTCATCAGCTTTATTGCCTTTTCCTCGACTCGTTCCAGCACCTCAATATCCTTCCTGTAGTGAGGGACCTAAAACTGAATGCAGGATTCAAGGTGCATTGTGTTGTCATATAGTTTAGTGCTAAGCTATATTATCTTGTCCCAATGGAACCATGTCCTGTGACCTTAACCAAATAGCATGAAGCTATGCTGTTTGTCCCTTGGAGGTTTCTCTTACAATTTTTATCCAAGCAAACATATTTTAATTTGGATACATTCCAGGGAGGCAATTAAAGAACCACATCACTTTTGGTGTATTTCAATTTGTTCTTCAAAGCAGCACTTGCTGATGTGAACTAATCAGCTTTTATGTGCCAGTGAAAGCACAGAACATGATGACAGATGGCAAGCCAGAAAAATTCTTGTAGCTAAATACAACTGTCGTTGTTAACCTAGAGAGTGACAGCTTTGGTGTCAATTTTTAAAGGATATAAGAATTTTCCTTTAGCTATAGCTAAGTGCTCAAAATATCATGGACTGCCTATAACATGATGTATTTGAACATGAAAACTTCCAACTGACATATTAATGAAATAGTCCTGGTTAATGCTGAAAGTTCAGTTAGGCAAGACATAAGGTTTGTGGCAATGTCACTATGCAATGTCTAACTTCCTAATCAGTTCATCTGTCTTTTCTTATAGTGTCCATCAGTAGCCAGTTAATCTCATTAAACTTGTGAGGAGATATTTCAGCTGTCTAATTAACAGTGTAGTACTGCTGATACTTCTGCTCAATACTTTAATGGATCCACAGAAGACACGCTATATTTTATTTTAACTAAGAATCCTTAGAATGCCTAAGAATCCTTTCAAATAATCGAGCTCTTAATATCAAGAACATCAAAGGAGAAATGCGCTTCAAATTTAATGTGACTTCATAAAACCAGAATTTACTGCAGCTGTAATTATTTTAAACTAAGATCTCTGGAGTACAAAGAGAATTCTACTCTAAGAATTAAAATACTTGCAGATTTCTTTTTAAATCCTCATTCTTTATTGTGATTTTTAATTGTCTTTTAGTTTATAGAATATATCATTTATCATCTAAACAATTGGGAAACACTGACTTGTCAGTTTTTCTAAGGGAAAAAAAAAAAAAGATTTAGGGTAGGAGAGTGGGAAAGAGGAAGCAAACAAAGCCAGTCTAAACACTCATATTCCACTGGGACTACAAGTCTTCTGCTATAATAGTTGCCTAGTATTCCATATTCAGATACAGAGTTCCTAAACACAAGTAGTCACATTTGGCACATGAGTAGTTTGTGACATCACTTTCTAGTAATTCTGATGAAAAAGTTTATTTTGAGCTGAAGTTGATTATCTTGCATAGATAAACATTTCACAGGACATTGTAGAGGACCCCTAATCTTCATCCAATATGTTGAGATTCTTTTATCACTAGTGAAAATTTGATCTTTTTGAAGCTTCATGACCAACTCGTCAAATTCTCTCAGATACTGTTTCCCCAAATGTTTTCTTGCCTCAAACCACAAGAGACAAAAGGCTTCCCAAAGAAATCACCTACAAATGAAAGTTAAGTAAATGAACAGCTTGGAATTGTTATGAGGTAGAAAATTTTCTACATAAAGTACTGATTAAATCTGTATTGAGGTAAATAAAATGCAGGCAACAGCTTAATTTTTTCTCCTTATTCTATTCACTTGATAAAAATACAAGCAAGAACAACATCAGCTAAAATCCTCTCCAACTGATCTCAAGTGGTTCTCTGATTTTCACATGATTTTTGTGCAGCATTCTAGGCAAAGTTTATTGTATTTATGCTGCTTAATTTATGCTGCTACATGAGAAAAGAGAAAAGGAACAGAAAAGAAGCATGTTGCAGGCTTTGCTTATAAATTGTGCTCTTCCAGCTTAAGTCTCCAAAATAAGTTGTCCCTCATTTTCATATAGAAAATACCTTCATACATTCTTCATGGAGATACTCTTGACTTTTCTTTAAATATGGCTTGGATTGTCTGATACCTTTCACAGGGCTCAGATGACATCCCTGTATTAATCATTTCGTGTCAGAAAAGTTCCTAGCTGAAAGATTTCCTTCACTTATATGTTGACCTAAGAACACCTGACTTACTCCCCACCATCTAGGTTGTGCTATGTCTTTTTTATTAAGCTCCAGCTGTGTTGTAATTCTGCACATTCAGCTATTTCTGAAAAACACATCAGCTCTCTCACATTCAGGACTGGATGCCTGCCCCTTCCCTAGACTTTACTGGATTGCCATAGAACCTTTTATGCTTTGCTTAATGCATGTTTTGTTTGTTTGTTTTTAAATATGTGCAATTGTCTAGGGTTCTTTTCTACAGTTCATGGCAGAGTTCACACACAGTTCACATACATAACCCAATGCAGCCAGTCAACAATAAAAAGAGACAAGCTACAAAGTACTAGGCAAAGTAAAATATAACAACCTATTCCAAACATTTCAGAGAGATTGTCTGAATGTGTGAAATATTGTCTTCTAACTCTTCTTCATTCTGAGATGTACTACAGGTCTATCCAAAATAGTGCATTAGACAGGAAAGAGAAGCCATCCAAAGATTTGTACAAATGTCACACTTGGAAATTACATTTTACCCCTTCAAGACTCTTCACATTTTTCTGATAAAAATATAATATAGACCAAAATACTGGCCTACTTTTACTATTTGGACCCTTTTTTTATCTCCAAAATGACAAGGCTCTTATGAAGGAGAGTACTACACAAATCTCAGAAAAAGGGCAGAAGAATCTATGATGAGCAGAGCTGGAGGGAGAGGAAAACAATTGAAAATCAATATAAGCTGTGTATTGAAAAGAAGACTGATTTGGTATTCTAAACAAGATATAGAGCTGAAAAGTTCTGTCACATGGTCATCCTGGTGTCATGCTTACCAGAATGCTGTTTTCTGAGAGGGATCATATCCAGGTCTGCAGCTTGATAGTCTGATACCTCTTGGAAGTGACAGCTAACTTCAGCTGCCAGCTCAGTTATACTGCCAATAGTCTCTTTGAGAAGCTCAGTAACATCATCAGGATAAGGATGGATGATTGACCCTAATGGGTCTGAAGTTTTATTATATAAGATTATTTTACTGATTATTCTTGCTTCTCAGCAAGATTCTAGGTTGTACATCAGTTTCTTGAATCCAGGTGTGTGACCCCAACTCTGTATTCTAATCCTTACTTCTGCCTTCCTCCCCCATCATTTAATTAACTTTACCTCCTCTTAATCTTAGATTCTTCTGCATGACACAGGATTATTGACCATCATCCCAACTTCTTTTTTTTTGCTTTGCTTTTGCAGCTCACACAACTACCAACTTCTTTTCTTCCATCTCAAACTTAGTGCAATTTTAAAATTGTTTTCACCCTCCACATTTCTGCCTCTGAAGTTACTTTTTACAGTCATATAATACAAAATACATCCCAGAAAAACTGATCTGCTTACTTCCAAGAACTTTATAGTGAGTTAATAATTCCAACATTTGAAAGTTGCTACAAGATTTCAAGAAAATCTTGAAAACACTGGAAGTTTTTGTATAAGAAATAACCTTTGTTTTTGTTGCAAATTTTTTGGAATTCCATAGCTCCAAGAAGCAAATGGTGAGGACATCAAAATAATACAACATATTATATAGATTAAAAATTTCAGGTGTCTTCTTTACTATTGCTGTCAAAATGATTGAGCAATGAGGTGGCAGTTTGGAGGATCAATCAAAGTCTTCTTTTCAAAGTTCACCATAAAAATGGAGAAAAATGTTTTTCCTTCGTTCTGATGATATTCACCTTCTAGATTCTTCTAAATCATCTCTGCTCAAGGTTAACCTTTAAAAGTCACATATCAGAAGAACATCATCCTGGAAGTGACTTTCTGAGTCATCTGGCCCCATTTCATTGCTATTGCAAGCCAACAGAATATATTTTAGTGGGAAAGCGCAAAAACAATGGCAAAATGTCACTATCCCTTTGATTACTGAGAATTCATCTTTCCGTCTATTTTGGAATGAATAAAGAAGGAGTGAACATACCTAAGGAATATTAGAAACACCAGAGACAATGATTTTTCTCCAGAACCACTTTTTAAATAATGATTTGATTATGTGTTGGACATGTGGATACCATTTCCACAAAACAAATTGGTGGCAGGCAGTTGCTTTGCCTTGTATAGAAACAGTTAACTTTAGTTTTAGATTCAGTAGATAATTTTATATGTGTTTGGTAAAGTCTAGGAAAAAGATGGGTTATCAACTACTAGTGTTATACCTTTTAAAGAAAGGTAATAAATATACTGCTTTTTGGAGAAATAAAATTTTTTCCTCTTAATCAAAAATAACACCTCAGACTGAAGACATGAGGGCACTTGACCTGAAGCCTTTTTATTCGTGATGACTTTTGGTTTTTACAGGTTACTTAATCTGCTACAACCTGGAAAATCAATATCTTCATATTTTACCTTAGCTACCCAGTGCTTACCTCTATATATCTTCCTGTTAGATAAAAGGCTGTGAAGGTGATAAAGAATCTTGAACTTGGATTAGTACATTTCACAATGTAGATGTGTGATAAAAAAAAAATGACACACCAGGTCAATCATTCTCCTGCAGAGATGTGAACAACATTTAATTTTGGATTTGGCAAGATTTTGAGCTGACCAGGCTAGTGTGAGAACCTAACTCATTTTTTATACTTGAGTGGGAAAAGATAGGAAAAATAAAGAGACAGTGTTCATTGAAATTCATTGCAGCTAGACTTATATTCTAGACAATTGAACAGAAATTCAAAAGTAATGGAAAGATAATGATCACAGAATTTGAATTGGCCCACATGATTGTGTGTTTTCTGCATCTTTCCCTCTATCCTGCTACATTATAAGAGCAGAAGCAATGGTCATTGAAGAGAAAATCCGAAACATCTCAGACTAGTGTGTGCTTTTTGAACAGCTATACTTTTGTGTACAGTTTTTATCTGTGTCTGGTAAACCAAAAATAGTCTGTGTTACATTTTGAAAATTTGAGTACTGTGTTTCAGGAAGTATATATGATTGCACAATTTCAGGAACAAAAAAATGAGATCTGAATATTTAAACTTAGTTTTAAAAATCTGTCAGTTTGAAGAGATGAGGCAACTTGTGTGCAATGCTAGCACGTGACAAAATAGCACATATAGATGCCTGATGAATGTCGTAGATTGTATAAATATAGATATATAAGTGTATCTATGTTGCTACAGAATGTATTAAGGACAAAAAAAACCCCTATTAATTCATTATAGAAGTAATTATTTTCATTCACTTTCTATCATTTAGCTCAGCAACATTTGAGGTGGAGATTGGATATAATTCCAAATTATTTGCCTTTGCATGATTTGCTTGGTCAGTTTGTATGGAATCTGCTAATAGGTCTACTAAGTTATTTCCCAAAAATATTTTTCTTCTAAAGAATTTTATTTTTGTTCTCATCACTGAAGTAAATCTTCCTTTATTTTTAACGGTGATCAGTGATTTTATCCACACTATTCTTCACTAAATGTGATAGCCTTTTCATATCTTCATTACATCTTTCTCAGCCTCTGTGGTTTAGAAAATACAGATCTCCTCTTAGCAAATTAAGCATCTCTGAATAGTTGCTTTCAATCACAGGAATGACTATTTCTTTGTGGATATATAAATCAAATACCCACTTCTCACAGTAGAAGCCTGAAGTAGAAGTCACATGTAATACAGAAGTTAAAATATTTATGCTTGGTTATCTAAAGCTTAATATTTGCTGAAATATTTGTTAATGTTCAGCCCTTCGAAAAGCTAGTCATCTTTATTAATTGCCTGACTAGTGATCTAGTTTACAATAGAATTATATAGAGTTTAGTTAAGCAAACACACCACCCTTGCACTGGGTTATCCATACCAGCTGGCTTAAAGATGACATGACTGCCTGTGGTGTTCTCACGCCTTCAGATTTTGCACTGACTGAGACTGCCTACAACTGCAAATTTAAATCTGTAAATCTAGAGGTACTCATGTAAAAGACAATTATTCACCGTGTTAATTTGGGAAATAGTTACTACTATTTATTTTACAAAATATTAGATATTTAAAATTTTTGTGAGAATATTCCAGGTAAATGATTGGCAATTCTGTTTTATTGCTGTGATAATATACAATTGATAATTAGTTTGCAGAACTTAGAAAGCAATTTCATAACAGGGAGAGGAGGGAAAAGAATCTGTTCCTTTGCTGAATAACCAGAGATTTAATATTGATAGATGAACTCTATGCATATGATGCCACTTAAAATACTCAGTTTAAATCCTTCAGCTCCTGTATGGAGTCTCATTTCCACAACTGTCACAAACTGGATCTCAACTGTAGCATTGTTTTATTCTTTATCATAATCACAAATATTTCCTTCAATCTGGAGTATATTCATTGATTTATAGCACATTTCAGGATAAAAATGTGACTATTTTATTAATTCTGAAAAAGTGTCTCTTGAAAGGTTTTATTGCATATTAACAACTGCTGACCTCTCAAAAAATATTTGTGGCTATGTATATTTGTATGTCTGTATTGGAAGCAATTTTAAAAAGCCTACAAGATTTTAATAATAAATTTTAGAAGCAATGGAAAATTTTAGCCCTTGTGAATCACAATTATAATTAGTAAGTCTAACAAATTTATTGTTCAAAACTTCTTTTCCAAAAAATGTTCAAGGTTTTTTTTTCATCTTTACTCTTTTTATTCAAATACTGATTTTTTGTCTACATCCCAAAACTAAAATCAGAATCACCACCTTTGTACTCTGGCCAAATGGCTAAGATCTTTATAGAATCATTCACCACCTGAAAACCTTTAAATATATTTTAAAAATCATTCAGTTTGTAGCATAAATGCGCTTTAATAGCATATTGCTTTGTTAATACTTTCACAAGAGATTGTTTTCCTTATCTAATTTTAGATGCAGTTCCACATTATACAGATGTTGTATGTTGGTTTTCCTCTGAAATGCATGTTTGAGGGCTTTTTGGTTTTTAGCTAGGTTTTTTATAAGGAAAAATGTCTTTTTCCTACTGAGACACCAACAGGTGTTACTGTGGAAATGCAGCCAAATGAGGTTCCTGATGTTTTAGAGATATTTTTATAAGCATATTATGCCTTTTCATGACTCAATCAATTCATCTAAATGACATTTTTATAGCTGTTTATTTGGATTCCATGTTTATATTTTCATACATTTAAATTTTTTCTTTATTTGTTTTTTTTCTGTTTCAATTATAAGTGATTGCCATTTTAATACAGTTTAAGTCAGAAAAAATATCAAAATGTTAGCACCTTTTGTCTAATAATCTCAAACTGTTTTGTAAGTATTAATGAAGGGTACTTTATAGCATTTTTTCTGGTATAGATGATCCTCATCATTTCAAAGCATTTAGCAGACTGGAAAACTGATGTACAATAGGACTAAGCAATTTCCCGAAGATTAAACAATGAGTTATGTAGCAACTTCTGTGTAAGTAGAAGGAACAGAGCTAGATATGCTTCCTCTGTGTGTGTGAAGGCAACAATTTATGCATTAGATGAGTACAGGGCTAACAGACAGCGTGCTTTTTTTCTTGTCTACAGTCTTTAATGGGTATCTGTAAACCACAGGTAGTTGATAGACTGCATCCTGGCATCCATGACTTCAGGGTATGTTTATAGCACAGGTAGTGAAATGACTGAAGTTTGAATTTACAGATGTAAACTTGAATTACCCGTCTGAGACACCGAACAGCAGTATAGCCATGGCAACATGACTGGCTCTGCAGATGATGATGAAGTTTTCAGATGTGTTGAGCTCTCTCCTATGGTGTTTACACAACCAGAAATGAAAGGAGTTGACAAAAACTACTTCATGTGTATCTACACTGAAAACAGTAATTCCTTGGGTTGAAATGAAGAGTAAATTCTAGGGACAGTGCTCCCTCTCTAAGACCTGGACTGCGGCAAGGTCTATTAGTACAATTTACCCCCCCCATCTGCCTCCCTCCGCTGCTGATTTGGACATCACCTTGGACAATTTTATAAAAATGCCCCAGTGAACACATCCTAAATACACTGGCACTAAGTCAAAAAAGAACAGCATGGAGCAAAAGCATAGCTATGAGTTAGTTTTTGGATCCTTTTTCTATCTTTCCTTCTGCATGTAAATTTATATCTTTTAGATCATGATCATAATGCTTAAATGCCTTTGGTTTCAAAAGTATCTGAATCAAATCAGAAGATAATGAGAATAATTATTATTGCGGTTTCTGCAGAAAATGCACAAGAGATAGGAAATAGAAGCACACAGGTGGGTGGACATGATTTTCTTTAACTCTTATTATGACATTTAATGTTTGGAAAACTGTAATTATGGAGGACATATAATTATTTCAATAGGAGGAATTATTTTGTACCTGTTTATATTATATATCTTTCCTGAGATCCATGGCCCAACATTCTCTTATGGACTGAAATCAAGATCCAACTTTCTTCCTCTGTGAAATCTAAATACTTGAATTTTTTTCCTATTATTTTTTACCAGTGTTCTGAAGAAAGAAACATACAAAAGTAACAAATGTGTTAATTCAAAAAGAGTTAAACAAGTATACAGATTATTAGGAAATACTGTCTTGTAATTCAAAAAATAATTGTGATGATGTCCTACAGAAATGGATGGTGATGGATGTCAAAAAAGGAATTTCCCAGTGGCTATAGGACAAAGTATTCATGTACTGAAATGAAGATTTCTGACTTTCAGTCACCGGCACTTATTGTCTGGCAGAACTGGCCAAGGTTCGGCACCCATTTGCCTAGTATGGGTACACAATCAGGTGGATGTGCATACTATCTTCTCAAGCTTCTCACTTCATATCACTTTCCTGCCTCTAAAATTTGAATCTGCAGTTAAAGGAAAAACCTTTTTGCACAAATATCTTTCCTCTTAGTACCACTTGGATACTAATTCCAAATTTTACTCCTTATTTTCATATAAAAAGCAAACTAATATGTCTCTCAGTACTTGATCAAAAAAAAGCTGGACTAGATATCAACAGATCAAAAACATATGTAAGGATAATTCTTCTCACAGGTTTTCATCATTACCTCTGTCTTAATTTTTTTGGTTTAACAGAATTGTAAGCATATTTTTCTATGGGAGACTGTTAAGCAAAGTTAATAAAGAGGTTGAACAACAGTGCAAAAGCCAGAGATTTTCTTGAAAGAGAAGTTCAGTTATTTCTGCCTTCTGGTGCTTGGGCAGGACGTGCTCAGGACTAAAAAGCTGAATGACTAGACACATGCATTGCAGTGGACAGAATCCCTTATGCAATCCAGGGAGACTTTGCTCCAGAAATATAAGAATTCTCGGCATATGGCCGTGAACTCCTTGAGCATTGTGAATCAGTAGTGCAGAGAGAGTAGATCTGTGAAAATAAGTTAACTTTTTTATCCATGATTTATCAGTGTATTCTAATGCTAATCTAAAGGACTGAATAAATGTTGCACAATTTTAAATATACAATGTATATTATATGAGTTGCTCAGTGAATTAAAAACAGACCCCGCTGCTTCAGGCTTTAATATAAATTCTGTTCAATACTTAAACCTCAGATGCAGTCAATCTAACCTTATGGATGAAATTAAGTACTTCACAAAGGACCATCATCACCTTAAGCTATGCCTCTAATCAGTGCACTTCCACATTATGAGTGTGATGGCCTGAATTACCTGGAGGAAGTGCTTTCTTCTCTCTCTAGAGAGACCCTGTGGAAGCCAGGCATCTCAGTTAAATGCCTACAGTTAGATAAAAGCAACTTAAACCTAAATGTTCCAAAAATTTGCATATGTCTTGAATGCTCAATGTAAAAGTGATTGCACATCCTATTCATTCACACTTTTCAAGATGGGGCCAGAGTAAACTTCCCATACCTTTATGTACAGCAAAACTAGGTGGTCCCTCAGATTTCACAATGATAATCCATATTTGCCCTGGAGTCAGTCTGTATCAGGTAATAAAATTTTAAATGGTGGAGGCAGATGCTTTTTGTACTTTCATGGTATAATTTAGTACCGATTAAAACTATGTTACACACACTTGATTAAGACTTTTACGTGCCAATATTTCCCCATTTCTTTTTCTCAATCTTTGCAATGCCAACATTTTTCTTTCAATACTTGCATTTTATTGAGGGGAAGATTTGTAATCCACTACAACCGGTCTCTTCCACTCTACCAGGTAATTTCTCCCATTGTCTTCAATGTGTCAAAGAACAGCTTGATCTATTTTGTATTTTAGGAGGACTTATTCCATTTCAGATAGTTTCTTGATGAACTGCTAGTCAGTTTCTATGGTACTGTTCAGAAGTACACTGGTGACTTGGGATTTTTTTATTATTATCTAATTTCAGCACTTTGAGCTCCAGTTCAACTCTAAAATTAGAAATCTGGCAAAGCTTCAAGTTTCTTTTTATCTTAGTTGAAATTGTGTATTCTTTTCTGTGCTCTAGTGAGACATCCTAAGGCAAAATGAAGCCTTAACCTTTTGGTCTTCTAAGTTATCCCTTTTGCCATTCTGTTTTGGCAAAACATCGAGGTAGAAAAATGCATAGAGAGCAAGGAAATCTACAGAAGCTACTACCTGTTTTTTTCCAGATGCATGTCAATTCTCTCAAGAGATACCTTAAGCAAGTTAAAATAGAGTATAATAAGTCCTAACAGTGAATGATTCTTAATATATTCTTAATTTATATGGAAAGAGGCCCACCCTAATTAGATTAGGTTCTAATTAGATCCTTAATTGTTCTATTTCTAGAAATACCTTGAAAATATCTGAATTTGAAAGGACTAAGACAAGAAGCATCAATAATTATAATTGTAATTGAGAGAGGTCCAGTTTTGATATGAAAAACTGTAGTGTGGAGTGACAGTGGAGGAAAAAAAGAAGAAAACAGAATAAGGATAGTTTAAAAATAGTCCCTCAAATTTTATTTTTTAAATCATTACAATTATTTTATTTTCCAATTTTATTAATATTGTTATTTTAATAGTATCTGTAATATATTACTATACTGTAACATAAGTGTGAATACATTATAATAGCATTAAATATTATTAGAGAACAGTACGATAATAATATATTTTCTTATATTAATATAAATAAATAAAAAGCTATTAAAAATAATAGTTTTTAATAATAAATGCATTTTTAAACATAATTTTGAAATAAAATTTAAAATGTTTTGCGGAATATCTGGCTGTTTCCTGAAAAAAAACCCCACAACATATTCAGAAAAGACAATAGTAGTTTTGCAACAGAGAGCAATAAAGATTCTGTACCTTATGTATGAACATCACTCAAATCTTGTTCAAACCAAGTAATTGGGTAGTTGCCAGTAAAGTGTGCTGACCCTTATTTGCATTACCAGGTGACCATCAACCCTTCAAACTTATTTAGCTTAATTTTGAAATTTATAAGTTCATACTTCAATCAATTAGGTGGATTACTGCAAGATTTTCTAATTAGAAAAAAGACCTTGCAATCTTTTCTTTTTAAGCTTCTTTCTTAGACATTGCTTAGATACCTCTACAAAGAACATTTTAGACTTAAAAAAATTAAAATAAAATTGAGATAATAAGAACTCTGAACATGTTTATTCAAAATAATAACTGAACTTCTGAGTCAATTCAGGACACAGACAATAAGAATATAATGAAATGCACTGGAGAGTGCTGCTGCAAAATGTCTACTTGCGTAACACCACAGTGAGAAAGGACTGCTTGAGAAAATAATCTGAACCATCAGCCATATAAGAGTAGAAAAGAAAAACGACATGATACATAAAACTGAAAGTGAAATTCTAAATGTTGACTTGTCCAAAATATCAGAAAGACAAGAAAAAATTCTCAGGAAATCTAAGAATTTTATAGCATGGTATAATTTGATTCCCCTGTAAAGTTCCCTCACAGAGCTTTTTCTCCAGATGGGTTTGTTCATTGCTCTGGTCTGTTGATGCAAATACCACTTGCATTTGGCCTCCTTTAGACCATGTAGTCTTTACACACAGATCTTTAAGAACATTTTTATTTACAGTTGTATTCAAAATTTGTAGTTGAAACACTTAATGATTTTTTTACAGTAATATCAACATGCTGTTTCAATTACTAGAAAAATTTGTAATTTGCTACACATTTATTATAAGATATGTTGTATAAGAAGTAAAGGAAACATTTGACTTTATTGAAACAAGTATTTTAAAAATACTTCTCTTTGGAAGTTTTATTGAAAACTTCAATTTACCAAAATATGATTTTTATCAATCATTTTCTGACAAGAATTAAAAATATATTTTACCATTTTAAATCCTTTCACCAGCTGCTTTTTCACATGGTCTTTATGTGTTTCAATATATTGTAAGGGCTGATTTGCAGGTGCTGGAGCCTTCTAAAATGAATGCTTTCTGTCTCAGCAAAGCAGTGAAAATGGTTCTGAAGAGTAATGGGAACACTATCATGCCAAAATGTTCAAGTCAGAAAGGTATGGATTAGACATGGTCTTTTACAATAGCACCTTGATTGCATCACTCTTTGAAAGATATCTGAGACATGCATCATCAACTTCTGTTAAGTCATTAAATTTAAGGCAATTGATTTCAGACACTTTCCTGTGGCTATTTTAAGAATTATTCATTCACAGTAGTTTAATTAGTGGAATGCTATACTTCTAGGATTGCTTATATTAAGGCATGTGTTTCACCTGTAAACTTCTCTGTCAGTAGAGAATGAAATACATGAGTCAAGATTTTTTTTTTCCCCCTACCAGTGACAGTGATATGTCACAGTGATATGATCTTTGAACTGAGTGATGACTTACAAAGAAAGCATGTTGAGACATTTAGCTTTAGTGAACATCATTATAGGGCTAATCTGGACAAAACATTAGAAACATAACAGCTACTTCACTATCTAAAAAACCCCCATATATCTTTTTTCTTTTTTGTTTTGCTTCCTGGTCAGGATACGGTGTCCATAGCTAGGATCAGGCCAGAAAGAAACACAGAAAAGTCTTTAGACAGGAGCTGTAACTTAGATATTACACTTTCAAGCTTTGAAAAGACAGCATTATGAATCTCATTATTGTACTCAAAAAAACCAAACTGCAGATAAAGACATAGTGTTAATTCTATTGTTACAATCTTCCAGCAACAGATTGTCATATTCCTCTATAAATATGTGTGGGAATTTTGGAGATATTTTTAGATATTTTATAGTTTATAGACTTTCATCATGATATGGGTTAAGAAAGTAGAAGCCTCCTAAAAGGTAAATGGTGTATTCACGTTAGATTTCAGCCAGCTATATTTGCTAGAGAACATAGACATGGTCTATAAGGCACAAATAACTTTGTTCTGTTGCCTGCTGGGGTAGAGATAAGAAAATGAGACCAACAAACAGCGAAGGGAGAGCACAGCTT
>VYZS01086612.1:0-16678 GCA_013400695.1 Neodrepanis coruscans | reverse complement strand
AAAAAAAACACCAAAAAACAGAGGGGCCTGAAGATAATCAGTTAACTGAAAGCCTTGTGTGTTCCAGGGAATTTAATGGGTTGTGCCTTGATAGTTTGACAAAAATGTTTCACTCAGATGTCTGTAAAATTAAAAGAGTGTAGCAAAGTTTTGCAATTTTTGGCAGTCTTTGGGGAAATGGCATTCCAGGCTACAAAAACAAATGGGAGCTCTTAGTTGCCATCAGAACACATATGGGGGGAAAACATTCAAATTAAAACAAGTTAAGATCACAGTGTGTTAGAAATAAGACTCATCAATCATGTTTTAAAAAAAAGGAGGACCCATTATTTCTGGTGGAGAAATGTAATCTCAGGGATTCATTTCCTTTCAACCCCACTCTCATACAGCAGGTCAAGAAGATTAAAAATAAAGAATCAAATAAAAATAAAAACAGGATGGCAAAATATTGTATGATTGGCAAAAATTTCATACCTAACTTACACATCTGGAATGTGCTGGGCAGGAACTGATGGAACCAGGGAATGATTTCATGGTCCTTGTCAATGTTTGTAGATGCCCAGAGAGGGATTTACCTGAGACTGATGTCACCCAGTGAGGCAGCCAAGCCTCAAGTAGTACAGTCAGTTTTCAGTTTCCAGTTTTATCTTTCCAGGAATTAAAAAAAAATAACTAAATTAAAAATTCCTGTAGTGAAAAGAAGATTTTATAGAAAACTTCACAGTTGGAGGTTTAACCTGAGAACAGCCCAGCCCAGTCCTGATTACACTTTTGCTCCTGCCTGGTTACAATGTTGGGTACAGGCAAGAGAAAAGAACAAATATCTTTCAAATGTTGCAGCAAAAGGCAAGAAAGTTACTGGGAAGCTGGGCTGTCCCTCTGGGTTTGTGCCGTGGGTGTGCTCTGCCACCCAAAGGATGCACAGAGCAAAACCTTGGACAGACACAGAAACAGGAGGTGTTGCACCACCGGGGCTTTTTTAAAGTACACACGGAACTCTGAAATGAGAAAAAACGTTTTAAAGACAGAACTAAACATGTATAAAATACTTTTCTCCTCTCTACTTTTGTCTGTGTCTACTTTTATCTATTTTATGCTTAAATTCAGCCTTGAAGGATCTTCTTGAGAAACTCTTTGCAGCCTTTTTTTCCTTTGGCCACTCCAACTCCACCCAAGCTGATATTTTCTGTGCTGAATCTGAAAAGAGCCCTGGAGTGTTTGATTCTAGAAAAGGGGTGTGAGGCTGACTCACCTCGCAGAAAACAATTTCCATGTGCTCAGTCAGTTTATATTTATTGTCTTTGTTTGCAAATGTGTCAGATTTAAAGACAATGTAGGTCTGCAGATGATCCCACGTTCGACCACAAAACAAATAAGAAGTGACTGCCCTAAATCAGCACCAAGATTTGGTAAGTTAAAAAAAATAAAGTCTAATAGCAGAATTATTGGGGATTTGGTGGTTGGGGGGGTTTTATTATTTTAGTTCAAAACTCTGTGAAAAAAAAAATTAAAATATTATGCATTGCAGTTTAGAAATATCTGGCTGATACAACCTGATACTGTGACCAGTCCTCCAGCTTTTCTTTTCTCTGTTAAATTATAGTGAGTGACAGTGAAATTAATACAGAATTCTTAGAGTTTCTCCCCTCCCTGAATGAATATCAGCTGAAGGCACATTCTAAAAGTCTTCATGTAAAAACCTCCCCCTTCTTCAAAAAGCTGGCTGGGAATGGAATCTTGGAATACAGACAATAAGGTCATTTCTTTTTCTAACTGAGTCATTTCATTTCTTGGCCTGGACATCAGGACATACATTCTCTCACTTAACTCCATCACAATTTGTCTCATTATGTTAGAAATTACTGAGTCTATTGATTAGCACCATCTCTTTTTTTCACAGCACATTAAAATACATCAAAGTCTTATTTATGGGACACAAATATGGTTTAATATAAAGGCAAATTATCACACACACTTTCCTGAGAGGGGGTAGAATCTTTGGTAAAATTTATTCTCTTTTTTTCAGCTCTGATGCTCAAAATATTATCTATGATCTATAAGATGGTGCAGAGCAATACTTATGCAACTAAAAGGTAACAGACTTCACTTCTGTAATTTCAAATAAAGCTGTATTTTAAGTATGTTTTTCTCAAAAAACAGCCCAAAGGATGCAAACCTGTAGGATTCCTGCACATAAAATGCTTTAGGTTGATCTGATTAACCATGTTCTTCATAAACCTCTTATGAGCCTGCATGTCTTTCAATATTCTAATTAAAAATACAATATTTTTTTTCTTGCTAGAGATATTTATTATTCAGATCCTCTGCTGTTTGGTAGCCAGAGTGCTGTGGACCAGATCATCAATGACATTTCTTGCATGCTCAGGATACCTCGGAGGAGTTTACACATAGTGAGTGGCTTCTGATGGATGCTTTTGTCATTGTTTGCAAATCTTATGGGTGAAACTGAAAAGGGAAATATCATTAAAAGTCCAGCAGGGATGACATAGTTAAAATACAGTGTCAAATTATGGTGGCACTCCAAAGGTTTCTGTTTTCACAGAGAGTTTGCTTGTTCCAAAGAGTTTGGGACAAACTACCAGCTGAATTCACAGGGGTTTTTGCTATAATGCATTTAAGGCAGTGCTTAAACTTCAGAGTGCCAGACACTTGTTTAGCAGTTTGATTTGCTAATTGGGAGTCAAGTGAAAATTTAAAATACATCCCAAGTGTAACAACCTGTCAAACTCCCTTGTATCTCATGCCTTACAACAGTGCCTTTGTATCTAAAATTATTTATTATAAGTATGTTTTATGTTCATGATTACAACATTGCTTAGTGTTTGAAAGGCTGGTGGCAGTTAATCACTGCTTGGAATTCTGGTCAGAAATGTTTTCAGAAGTTTCTTGTTTTGCCTGTTCAGTGGGACAGCCTGGAACCTTCCATTCACTGTGTACAACTTGCTGTTTTTTCCAGCTCTCCACAACTAAAGGGTTTGTTGCTGGTAATTTAAGTTACACGGAGGAAGATGGGACAAAAGTGAATTGTACCTGCAGTTCAACAGTAGGTATCATAAAACAGGAGCAGTAGTTCACAACATCTGCCTTTACAAGAGATCCTGCACTTCTTGTCATTCAGGTTACTGTACACAGTTAATACACAGACCTCTGAGACATTAAACCCTTGGCTAAAAAAAAAGGGATATAAATTATTGCTTAACTGTGCTGTAATTCTCACCATGAATAAACCCTCTGGATATGACTTCTAGCACTACCTTTTACCATGGGAGCCTTGCAGAGGAAGATGCAAACATTGTGTGTCTTAGGCTTTATATTCCAGTGTTGTGTGAAATGAGGGCTCTGAACCAAAGAATCCTGAACATGCATCATTTATGTCACAATAAACTGACTTCTGGCAGACTAAGAACCAAGCCAGAGGTAGTTTGAGATGAGATTCAACTCCCCCAGTCCTGAAGATTTCCTACAGCCAAGCAGAGTGTGAAAGCAGGAACAGAGCTCAGACCTGGTGACTACTGTCACAATGATCTGGGAAATGTGTTCATTCTAAGCCTGAGTCAGTCATTCCAAAAACTGAGAGATAACCTTAACTGCCCATCACACTTTGTAAGCAGAGCATGAAGTCTCCTGCTAATGCTCTTCTACAGCTCTTCATACTTTTGTTTGCTGAGTTGTTCCACCCTGGCACCAGAGGTGATTTAGCAGTCAGAAGTAAAAGCAGACCACACACTCAAACACACACAAACTCTTTTGCCAAGTTCTCCCTCCAGTTCCTGTTTCCTCATCCATGTGCTTGCCAGACTGAGCCAATCCCAATAGGAGATGCAAAGCAAACATTGCCATGCCTTCAAGTTGTGGCCCAAAAACACTTATAAAATCAGGTTATAGGTCAATAAAAGGAAGGATTTAATGGGCTTCCAAAAGAATACTTAAATGTTTTAAATTTGTATTAAATTTGCAATCTTCACACCTTTTTTTTTTTTTTTTTTTTTTTTCTGGCTAAGGCAGATAAAAATCAGTCAGGTTATTGTTGTTATCTGTTCTTATCATGCCCATGTGATGAACAATTTTCTGTGACAGTGGCATGAACAGTTTTAAAAAGCATCTTGTTATGGCAGGAGGGCTCCTAGAAAACTACCTGATATAGCAGGATATGAATGACTGAATGTGCTCCCAAAGAGGGCAAAGTGTCAAGATTAATTCTGTATGTACAAGATGAATGGTTGTTTCAGGATGCAATTGTGTCCTTCATTACCTAATGCTGTTATTTTAAAATATATCATTTTCTCTATTTAATATGATTAATCTCGTTTCTGTTGTTTTAGGCAGTCACTGTGCCATCTAATGTTCAAGGAATTAAAAGTATCCTTTGAGCAAGAACTCTCATCTTAGACTGAAAAAATAAAGTAAAAACAAAGAATATTCCAAGTTAAACAATGTTCTGGTAATTTTTTTCTTTGCTTGTTGGCTCTGAGATTGAGTCATGATCACTGCTTTTGGCTCCAGAACAGGTATTTTAGAGCAGTTAGTTTTAATTGGTTGGGGTGATGGATCACTTTCCATGCAGCCAGCCTTAACAGAAAAGATTTAATCTCACATGCCAAATTTATGTTAATTGTAGAAAAAGATGCAACTTTTCAGAGACTCCTGGATGATGATTTCCTCAATAAAGTGTCCCCATGTATCATGATTACGGTATGAATCCTGCATTTCACATCCTCTGGTAGAACTCATTTAAGTCATTCTTTAGCATTGTAGAGGTGCTCAAACTTGGGGAATTATTAATATGAAACATATTTAACAATATTTTTTTAAAAAATTTTATTATCCTCAGAGAAATGTGAAATATTCATTTTAAAGTCTTATTTCATCCAAACATCTCCTCAAAGCTTGGGAGCTTATCAGCTTCCTGTGCTGCTGCAAAGCTCTGCTGCCCCACTCAGTCTCAGAAAGGCTCAACTGTCGAGTGACCCTTTGTCCTTCAGGATCCCAGGTTTTGCAAACCCAAAGGAATGAGAATTGGTTGGTTTTGGATTGGACTGAAAGAGCTGTGGAGCCAGGAGAATTCACAGGAATGTGCAAAAGCAATATGCATTCAGCGAGGAAAAAACACTCCCCTATACCATAGAAGTGCCACATATTGTCCAGTTTAAGTCAGACACAGCAAGGACTTGTTTTATATCGTTCCATTAGTGCCATAAATATTATTTTGAGGTCAAGAAATGGCCTTATAAATGAACTCCTTGAACAGAGCAGTGTCTGATACTTCTGCAGTGCCCATAATCCAGAACACCCCTCCCTCCTCACACAGCCAAAATAGGAGCTTAGAACTTCCCCTGCAGAACAGCTGCTGCAGAAACGTTTCTGCCAGCATTTTGTTTGTTTGCTTGCCTTTGAAAGACAAATGGGAACACATAGGTAGCCAGATGTTGGTTTAGTTAATTGAAAACTGTTTGCTTTGTTTTGTTTCTCCAGGGAAGAGGCGTGCCAGACCTGAACACACGGCTCTTGGTCAGGAAGCTGTGGGAGGCTTTTCAAATCCCTGCTTTTGCCCTGATGGATGCAGATCCACACGGTAAATCTGTAGAGGTTCAGTGGCACAAAAAGGAAGGAAAATTTCTTTTAGGATGTCCTGTCTCACTTTTATGGGAGGGTTCAAAGAGCCCAGTCAGAAGACTGTGGATCTACATTGATCTCATTGATCTGAAATTAGGGAGATTACTGCAAAATGAAAAGCAGTTGCTCAGAGCAGTAGTATTAAGAGATATGAATTACACAGGATTTAAAAAAATGCTTTTAATCATAGATATTGGACAATGTGTAAAAGAGCTGATTATCCTTGGGTTTGAATTGACCACACACTGAAAGGGTGAAACATTTAACTGTGTGAAGGTGACATATTATACTCAAATTCTGATTATTTTGACATACTCTGAAAATATTTGTAACCATAAAGAGCCTCACTAATCATTAATCCATGGCTGTTATGCCATAAAATTGAACTAAACACTCTCCTTAAACATGCCCAGTGTGCAGATGAACAGACACCTAACTTTTGTTATTCTGCAACCCAGGTGTGGAAATAATGTGTGTCTACAAATATGGATCTGTGGTGAGTATATTTTCCTCTTCAAATACCTTGTTTTGTAGCCCAGCCTGGAAGCTGGGAGGTATTAAATACTTTAGCCTTTGTTGCTGCCTTTTATAATTTTGTTTCAATACAAAGACACAGTTTCTAGGCCTTGTGTGTTTGCAGAAACAGCTTCTTCCTGCAACAAAAAGAAACTGGATAGCAATGACAGGTGTTTCATAGAACTGTGTTTCACAGGCAAACTTAAATCAGTTAAAAATCACTGAATGTTACAGCTGCCCTTTCTTATTTCAGTCAATGTCTTTTGAGGCCCATCAACTCACTGTCCCATCCATGAAGTGGCTTGGTCTCCTTCCATCTGATCTCAGGAGGTCAGTTATCCCCCAAAGAAACACAAAGTTGCAAGAAATGCAGTCTGACTTACTGCACAAAAATTCCATTATCCTTTTTATACCTTATTTTGGCTTCATATAAAGAAATAAGTTTGAAAAATAGGTTGTAAGTGCATAAGAAAATCTAAGAACTTTCTTTTCTTTTCAGATTAAATATCAGCAAAGATGCCTTGATTCCATTTACAAAGCAAGACCACAATAAGTTGGCAAGTATACAGAAGAGACCTTACATTGCCTGTCAGCCACTGTGGAAGAAAGAAGTGTGTATAAACCTATTATTTCCTATTTCTTACTCCCCAAAGTGTAAATCCTGAGTCTGACAAGCCCTTGGTGTAGCAGAACCAGGAAGGTTTGAAGCCAAGATTAAACAAGGCCCTGCCCTGGCCTTTTTCTGTGACCCAGGGGGTGTCTGTGGCTCACAGCAGCATTTTAAACTTTCCTGCCATAGCTACTTATTCATTAACTGGTCCTCTAATCTTGCCTGTAGCTTTTAAAGTATAAATAATTCAGGCAGATATTGTGTGAAATGGTCAGAATGGAAGGGAAGCTGTGGAGTATCTTCTCCTTCCTTTTGATACTTAAAAATTGTTATGTCCCTGTGAGCTGCACACTGGAGAACACAAGAACAATCTCAGCTCAGTGACAGGGACTTTGCAGCACCATTTCCAGTCAGACTGTCTTTACACTGTAATTCTTCCTCAAATTCTTACCTAATCCTGGATCAGGCTGTTACAGCATCACACACTAATTTTTTCCCCCTTTTTTTTTTCCTTTTTTTTAGCTGGAAATGATGGCAACTTCTAAACTGAAGGCTGAAATTCAAGCTTTAACTTCTCTCTCACAAGATTATCTTTCCAGAGTCTATTTACCCAACAAGCTGCAATTTGGTGGATGGGTATGAACAACTGCTTTACAAAGGAAAAGCTTTTCTATATATTAATTTATTTTATTGCCTGCTCTTAGGAAGAAACCCCACTGCAGAGACAGAGGATTATCTGTCAGCATCTTAAGTTTCTTTATCACTGTATCTAAATAATAATTTTCTCTTTTCCTTCTTTTAAACCATAAAGAAATTAGGATTTTTTTGCAGTGTACTGTTGCTTCCATAGTGTTGTTTCTGCAGTTAAATAATGCAGTGGTACCCAGAGAAAAGATAATGGAATATTTTCTTTTTGGCCAGAAAAAAATATTAAGTTCAGAAATGTATCCAGGAGTTGCTTTGCCTCCTGTCTTAATGAAGCTTTTTATTTTTGAAAGAAGCTGAAGACTTTGTTTAGAATTTATTGCATGTGCCTCCTGTTGGGTATTATTTCAAGTAGAGCATTGTGGGGTTTTGTGTTCACTGTAAATTCAGAGAGAATTATTCCTGCATATCTCAAGCAGCAATAAATGTTCCAGCAACCAAATTATTGCTTCTCTTCGATGAATAAGAAAGCAGATGTTCCTGGTTAAGAATTTAATAAACAATCCTGTTAACAATGCACACCATAGCAGAACTCCCTTGTTCATTTTATTTAGTTATTTGGCTCAAAAACAGTAAAAAGGAGCAGAAAACTGCGGTGATTAAAGGGCACAATAATTTTTTTGTGAGGCAGCCAGATGGACTTGATAGAAAATACTCCCCAAACTGATCTACCCAGTCACCAGCGTGGATCTTACAGACGATGTTTTCAGGTTTATCTGGTTGGGGGGGTTCAGCCGCTGTCCCACCAGTGTTAAATTAGAATTTAAATTCCTTTTTATTCCCTGATGGCAGTGACCGGGGTCCGGGTGCAGCGGCGGGTCAGGAGCCGCTCGGGAACCTTGAGGATCGGGAGGGACCGGGAAGGGGCCGGGGATCGGGAGCGATCGGGATTGATCGGGATCGGTCGGGGCAGGGCCGAGGATCGGGATCGATCGGGAGCGGTCGGAAGTGATCGGGGCAGGGCCAGGGATCGGGAGCGATCGGAAGTGATCGGGATCGATAGGGAGCGATCGGAAGCGGTCGGGAGCAGTCGGAAGTGATTGGGGCAGGGCCAGGGATCGGGACCGATCGGGAGCTCTCGGGATCGATCGGGAANGGGCGGGCGGGAGGGAGGTGCCCGGGGAGCGGCGGCAACGGAAAGCGCCCTGTTACTTAATTAATTTAATTAACTAACTAGCTAACTAACTAGATCCGTGTGTGTGGGTGTCTCCCGGGCCGTGCTGGCGCGGAGGGCTGTGCGGAGGCGCCCCGGGTGCGGTCGAAGGCCTGACCCGGCCTGTGCCTGTCGTTGCCAGGGCCAGGATGAGTCTGTTCGGCTCCACGTCGGGGTTCGGCACGGGCGGCACCAGCATGTTCGGCAGCACAGCGGCCGACAACCACAACCCCATGAAGGTGCGGGGAGAACCCCGGGGGAACCGCACCCACAGCGGCTCCGGCTCCTCCTGCGGGAGCAGCGGGAGTTCTGCTCAGGGTTCCACGCGTGGCGAGTTTTGTCGTGTCTCGTCCTTTGCAGGACATCGAGGTGACGTCTCCACCTGATGACAGCATCTCCTGTCTGGCCTTCAGCCCTCCGACGCTGCCGGGGAATTTCCTCATTGCAGGATCGTGGGCCAACGATGTGAGTGCAGCCCCAGGGCAGGGGGTGGGAGCTCTGGTGCCTGAACTGCAAATTGGGCTCCTAAAAACCTGTGTTAGGGCACTTGACTTGTTAAAGAACTGCAGAATTCGTGGTACTGAGCTACTGAGTTTGGCATAGCTGGGAAATCATCCTGTTTACAGTGTAGTCTCAGATTAAGTTGTTGATTAAATTATCACATGATGTTATTGAGGGTTTTTTTGGTAGAAGGGGGATATCCCAGCTGGCACAGATGGACATGGGCACAGCTTTTAACTGTGTTTGATCAGCTGAGGGTCAGAGGTTCTGCAGGAGACTCTGGTGAGATGTTACATGTCCATGAGGTGCTTGTGAGGGGAAGTTGAAGTTGTGGCGTTGAGATTTCTTTAGTTCTGAGAAAAAAAACCCCAAAGCTTTATTTATAATCATACCTTTTGCTGGATAAAGTAAGGCAAGGATCTTCAGTAAAGCTCAGGTGAATGTGTCACACCTCCTTTTGCTTCTCCTGTTGCAGGTTCGCTGCTGGGAAGTTCAGGACAATGGGCAGACAATCCCAAAGGCCCAGCAGATGCACACGGGGCCTGTGCTGGATGCCTGCTGGAGTGATGTATGTTCCTGTTCCACAACAAATACTCAATTTCTACCCAACCCCCAAAGAAATTGGCCTGTGCTTTCCAGGGCAGCCCATGGTGGGGTAGAATTGATTTGCTGTAAATGTGAGCTCAGTCTGTCCTTAGTGGGAGGGACTGGCATGGGCTTGAGAAGGTTGGAAGTGAGTTAAGATAAAACCTGGCACCAGTCTTTAATAAATTCCCACTTTCTTACTGGTTTTGTAATCCCTGGATATGTTACACTGATGAGACTTGGCAGTTTTCTGATGGATCCTGCCTGGTAGATCCAGTTTATTTCTTGGTCTGATTCTTGCTTTTTCAGGATGGGAGCAAAGTATTTACTGCTTCCTGTGATAAAACTGCCAAGATGTGGGATCTCAACAGTAACCAAGCCATCCAGATTGCACAGGTAAGTCAGCAAGCCCCAAAATACTGGGTCATTCTTTTTCCTTTTCTATTTTTACTAAAAACTCCTTTCTTTAGCATTTTTGTATTTTTGAGATTTTGTGATTGAGTTAAATAACCCTAATGCATTAGAGGGGGGAAAAATTAATCACTGAATTAACTTAAATAAAATTCCTGCTATTCATAATTCATATTTCTCTGTGACCATCTTCCTGTGTGGGGTGATTTGGTTGTTCTTTGTGTAAGAACCTTTTTTACTTACATGAGTGATTTTACAGCAGTGAACACAATAAGGTCAACCTTTATTCCAGTAATGAAGCACTTTGCTTTTTAAAAAGTGTAAATACATAAATATAAGGAGCATAAAGAAGAAGTGTGGGCTGTTCCCTTAGTAATTGTGTGGTTTTCCTTTTTTTCCCTCAGCATGATGCTCCTGTGAAGACTATCCACTGGATTAAAGCCCCAAATTACAGCTGTGTGATGACAGGAAGCTGGGATAAAACTTTGAAGGTAGGATTTTCTTTTTATAAATGGAGACAATTGGTAACCTCTGCATAAAAATATCTATGTGAAGTGAAAATACTAAATGCTCATAGTGGAATAGCCTCACTTCACAGAGAGTTGTGACTGTAAATAAAGATGAAACAACTTGTTGCCAGTTTTATTCTCTTTACTAATGTGATTTAAAGAGTGTTTGCTCAGTGTTTGTTCATTTTTCTGTTCCCCCTAGTTCTGGGACACACGTTCACCCACCCCCATGATGACACTGCAGCTCCCTGAAAGATGTTACTGTGCAGATGTGGTAAGACAGGAATCACAGTGAACTGGTGTCAACTGGGATAACTGGGAGTGGGAACCAACTGGGCTTCTGTAGGGCAGCACTGAGTATTGTTGGTGTTTGATCCCTGTGTGGGGTTTGTAGTAGAACTTCATCTGATCAGGCTCTGGAAAGGAGGGGTTTTCATGATACAAAACACACTTGGTGTCCTTTTAACACCACAGAACTAAGTCAGCACTAGGACTGACCTGGCCTCAGTTCTGGATGAGTTTTTGTACCACTGTTTCACTTCACATTGGAAGAGTCAGCTGATAATTACAGATTTTTGCTATGTGTCATTTCAGGGCAAAACTGACTTGTTATGTTTGGGACTTTGTTCTTTCTTGTCTTCCCGTTTCCCTCCCTCCAATTCCTTTGAGTTCATTAGTGTTTTCTGTGCAATAATAGAATTCTTTGCCATATTCTTAACCCTCTTTTCCACCCTGTTGTACAACTTTTCCCAGGTTCATCCTATGGCAGCTGTGGCCACTGCAGAGAGGGGGCTGATAGTTTATCAGTTAGAGAACCAGCCTTCTGAATTCAGAAGAATAGAATCTCCTCTTAAACACCAGGTAAATAAAAATCTTCATTATGACATTCTGAGCTTGACATTTTTTGGTAACAATGAGCATTAGTGTCAAGCCATATCTTGTGGCATTGCCACAAGATGACCTGGTTTGCCATTGACCTATTGCTGATTTTCATGAGGATTTAGAACTTCAGATTCCTCAGTAGGATTTGACCTTGTCTCTGCATTGATATCTGGGATGTTCTGTGCCCCAGTGGAAAAGAAATTTGTGTCTTGTCTAAAGAATTTTGGTATCTTTTTAAATTCAGCATCGCTGTGTTGCCATTTTTAAAGACAAAGTGAACAAACCAACTGGATTTGCCCTGGGGAGCATTGAAGGCAGAGTAGCAATTCATTACATCAACCCCCCAAATCCGTAAGTAGCAGTTCACAAACATCCTCCCTCTCTTGCTCAGTTCACAGGAATTAATTAATTTTTTATTCCTTTCCCAGTGCAAAGGATAATTTCACTTTTAAATGCCATCGCTCCAATGGAACCAACACATCAGCCCCTCAGGACATCTATGCTGTAAGTGTTGGACATGTGCCACTGTCAGGTGTATTACACTCAGAATGTAAAGTTGAATCTGAGTTTTCTTCTCCTGGACCTTCTCTCTTGCCTGAAATTATCTTAGTCACATGTTTAAAGACCTGTTATAATTTAAGAGGAAAGCCAGATTTTCAGACTTGCCATAAAACAAGCACCAGCTCAGCCTTTCATTCCATCTCATCTTGTCAGTGAGAGGACACTTGTTAATTTTGGAGATGCTGGAAAATACTACACCAGTTGTGCAGTGCCATAATGCACTGAGTTTTTAGGTACTGCAGGAAAAGGTGATGCTTTTCTTGTTAAAAGAATTGAGCTGTATCTATTTGGATATTTCCTCTTTGAGGCTTTAGCACAACTGCTGAGTGTCCCCATCCCCTGTTCCTGTGTGTGGTGTCTCACACAGTGTTTTCTGTGCCCCTGCAGGTGAATGGGATAGCATTTCACCCTGTCCATGGTACTCTTGCCACAGTGGGATCTGATGGCAGGTTCAGCTTTTGGGATAAAGATGCAAGGACAAAGCTAAAAACCTCAGAACAGCTTGACCAGCCCATATCTGCCTGTTGCTTCAACCACAATGGCAATATATTTGCATATGCTTCCAGTTATGATTGGTCAAAGGTAAGAGAGC
Organism: Neodrepanis coruscans; assembly: GCA_013400695.1. Classification (NCBI taxonomy): domain Eukaryota; kingdom Metazoa; phylum Chordata; class Aves; order Passeriformes; family Philepittidae; genus Neodrepanis; species Neodrepanis coruscans. Next base: position 4,019 of record VYZS01086612.1, on the reverse strand, counting down.
TTTGGACTCATGTTCATACTTGCATTTGATACCTGAGCCTGTCCTGTCCATGTTTTCACTATAGATAGAAGCTGAGTCTTTCTGAGAAAAGTTAGGATGCTCATTTTGGATGTCAGGTGGAGTTTAACACTGAATCTTTGCATTCTTGGGGTTTTAGCTTCAGTTGGGCAGGATTACTGGTTACAGGAGGACTAAACAATGCTGCTTTGCAAATGTGGATGAGCAAAATGTCAGTTCCATGAATCAGAAGTTGCTCACACAGGTTCTGCTGTGAGCAGTGGCCTGGGGCACTGGGGCACCATATCAGCTTCCCACAGATCTTTTTGAAATGCACAGCTCTGCTTCTTGTGCAGGGATAAAAACCCTGTGACTGTGCTTATGAACACCCCAGTGTTTGAACACCCCATGTGCTGAATTTCCACTGCCACTTTTCACAAAAAATGAAACTTTTTGATGGTGCTTATTAATGCATTTCTCTTCCAAACTTAACTGTAAAGATTGAAGACAATCCAAACAACTGTGTGGAAAATCAATACCTCTTAAGACTTTAAGAAGGTTGAAATGCAGCTGATTTTCATGGTGCTTTGAGGATAATATTCCTTGTGGTTTTGAATACAGAAATCAGAGATTAACTCAGTTGCATGGCACAGACAGCAACATTTTAGTCTAATCTTCTGTCCAGAGTAAGACACTCATTGATGGCAGTGCACAGGAATTCCTCAGTGCTAATGATGGGTAGAGATGTCCTGGCTTATCTGTCAGATCCATAAACCAATATTTAGTCAAATCAGTTGGTACTAAAGACTAAACTTCCTTCCCAGAGCCAACTCTGTCCATGGTGTTGGTAATTTCCAACTGGAGTGTTGGACTCCAGTGGCTTCATTAGTGTTTGCTGTCCCTGATTTGGGGGCCTGGCTGTTGTAATGTGTGTGCAAATAAAGTCAGTGTGCAGAGTAGCACATTTACATCTGTATTGTGGGAACAGAGAGTTTTTGCAGCTGCCCATAGAACTTGGGCTTCACTTTGAACAAATGTGACTTTGTGTCATTTGAAAGATTAAAAACACAAAATGAAGTTTGGTGGCCATTAAAGGTTTAGTTTTTTTTTCTCTGCCTAGAATTGACATTTAAAAATATAATATTGAGCTCACTTGGAAAGTAGAACTTAGAGATATGGGGTTATTTTTTTAATGCCTTAAAAATGGATAAACATTCCTTCAATATTACTTTATATGCAGAGTTGTTGAAATTGCTGGTTGGAGTGAGCTGTTTCTAATCCACCAGTGTGCTCCCATATCTACTCTTAAAGGCTTTAAATCTTAATAAACCAAACTCATGGAATATTCATATTCTTACATTTCTTCCTTGAACAGAGTAAACACAGCTTCTTTTTCTCTTTAGGGTCATGAATTTTACAATCCACAGAAGAAAAACTACATTTTCCTGCGAAATGCAGCAGAAGAGCTGAAGCCCAGGAATAAGAAGTAGAGCCTGAGTTGTGCTCCTCATTGTGCTGTTCCTGCCATCTGTGCCCCACTGCACCACAGTTCAGTCAACCTGGCATCACAAACACTGAGCAGGAGCAGGAAAACTGACAAGTCAATGTAATCTGACTTGCTGGAGAACATTTCTCAAATTTAGATGCTCTGATGTGTGTAAGGAAAGAGGGGCTCACACTGACATGACTTCACCACTCTGTTCCACAGCAATAATGAAATTGCAGCAAAATCAACATCTGGGGTTCCATATTCCTGCTTTGAAGTGCAACCATTTGTATCTATGGATTTATTTTGTTAGTACTACATTCAAGTTTGTTAATTATGATAGTGCTGCAGAAAGTTGTATAATTACTGTATTTTTTGTAAGTACTTGAAGAATGACCAGTAATTCTTCTCCAAGGAGGCTTGTTTTTTTTCTTATTAATAATTCAGGGGTTCTTTCATTGCTTTCTGGTTTTTGAAATGGAAGCATTGTCTGCTGTCTGCCAGGAAGAAATGCCTTGCAAATTGTTTTCCCCTCTTTTTTTAGATGACTAGGAAGGTGTGTAAGGGGCCAACAGCAGTGACACAAATTCAAGACAGAAGGTGGGCCCAGTGCAAATTGTACTTTGGGTTTTTTAACTAATTCTTCAGCAATGATCACAAACTTTGAGCCACTCATGCTCTTTCTAGTTCAAGGGAGAAGTTGCCAACTGATAAAATGTTGAGTACAGCAAAGTTCAGTGACATGAAGAGACCAAAGCAATGTGGCTAAACTGCTTTCAAATGACACTTTTTAGTGTTAAAGTTGCTTCTCCTCTGCCTCTCTTTACATAGTTTTATCCTGTAACAGGGTGTTTGAGGGTGAAAAAGAATATTCATTGTTGTACTAACTAGAAATTAGTGCTGGGGAGCTTCATCCTGATCCCAAATGCTGTGAAACAAAACGAGTGGGGCTCTTTCTGCCTCGAATCTACCACTGTTTACTCTTCACTAGTCAGTTGTACACAAGCCAAAGTTTTCTTTCTCGAGGTAAATGCTTATTATTCCTGTCTGACTATTGTTTGTTTGATAATGACTGAGAAAAGGGAGGGATGGGGGGAGCATGTATAGAAATACATGTGATATTGTACAAATTCTCTGTAAAACTGTTGGTTTAATGCTTCTGGTTATGGATTCATGCTGCATTTCAAATAAAATTTGTACTAAATGCTTTTTTATATTCAAACCTTTCTGTTATAACATGAGCGAGGTGTTGTGTTCACTTCTAAAAGCAGCTGCTTGTCCTTTCACTGTAACTCAGAGACATTTTCTGAAAGTCAAATCCTTTTCCTCCAGCTGCTTGAGCTGGGAATTCCATGTGTTTTCCAGTTGCTGTTTCCCTGTGAGTGATTCCTGTGGGTTTGTGTCAAAGAATGGGGAGAACTGAGGTGAAAGGTCTTGTCTTTTGGGACCATGAATTCAGTTCCTTGGTGTTTAAATATCCAAACACCCCAAAACATGTTTTCAATACAAATGAATCACACACTCCTGCTGCCCTTTCCCTTCAGACCCTTCCCTGTGCAGTGTCCCTCAGTTTTTGTTGGCTGGGTATTTCTTGGCACACACTTTGCTGTTGTTTTAGGGTTGTATTTTTGGGGTTTTACTTCCCAAGAGAGTTCATGGGGTGGTTTTTTTTCCTGCTACCTCTGTGTTTTACATGGTTTTAGATTTTACCTTCATGGATTATTTGGGGTTTTTTAAGGTAGGAAAGAGTTCCCAGCACTTCCATCAGTAGCTGGTCATTTGCTCAAACATTCTTTGTTGATTTTTTTCCTTAAGGTTATGATTGTTATGCAGCAATTTGTCTCTCTTTCTCATTTTAAAAAAATACCTTTTTTAGTTGAAAATCAATGTGAATGAGTGAGAAAAAACAGATTCACTCCAGTCCAGCAGGAACATTTCTAGGGGATCCCATGGACTTGTACCTGCTGAAGTGGACACTGAAGCCAACACTGGTAAGTCTGGGTTTGTAATAAGTCATGTGTTAATATGTGGAGAATTTATTCTGCACTCAATTTCTTTGTCAGAGAGGCTTCAGAATCATTTAGTCATCACTTGCTACTTGTTGAGACTAATTTTAGAAGGGCATATTTTCCATGAGGTTGCTGTGCATATGAGATATGTTGAAGTGGGAGGAAAGAGAGTCAAACTTTGAACTGGTTTGTTTTCCATTACCCAAGTGAAGGGAACACATTGGCAGTTTACTCCTCCCTGGAATTATTGTGAGGTTCTGTTGTAAAGTACACACAGCTGGATCCCTTCAAGCCTCAAATACAAGAACTTACACAATAATAAGTGTCAGTGCATTTCTGGAAACTTATTAACTTGCTATTCTGTGGCAGTTACCTGTCCCAAAAAGAACTGAGTGAAGAATGTAATATTCTAATGTGTAGCTAAAAATAAAATAGCTAACCCCAGGAATGCTAGACTTCCAAAAAACTGAAGAAGTTACAAGTTTACTGTCAAAATTTGTATTTTATTACAGGAAAATAATCTTTGG